>PVJI01026651.1:0-18752 GCA_004026765.1 Micronycteris hirsuta | reverse complement strand
TTAGAACAATCTGGGAGTAACCAGAGGGGAGGGGGAAGGGGATAATGGGGACAAGGGTATTCAGGAACTGCTACAAAGGACACATGGACAAAACCAAGGGGAGGGTGGAAGCAAGGGAGGGAGGTGGGTTTGCCTGGGGTTGGGGGTGGGGGTAAATGCAGACAACTGTAAGTGAACAACAATAAAATAATTAAAAAAAAATTTTTTTTGAAGTGTTTGTTCTATATCTGTGAAATATGCCATTGGTACTTTGATAAGGATTGCATTGAATCTATAAATTGCTTTGGGGAGTATGGACATTTTGATGATGTTGATTCTTCCAATCCATGACCGTGGTATATGTTTCCATTTGTTTCTGTCTTCTGGGATTTCTTTCTTCAGTGTTGTGTAGTTTTCTGAGTACAGGTCTTTTACCTCCTTGGTTAGGTTTATTCCCAGGTATTTTATTTTTTTTTGTTGCTATATCAAATGGGATTTTTTTCCCTGATTTCTGTTTCTGCTGTTTCACTGTTGGTATATAAAAAAGCCTTTGATTTCTGGATATTGACTTTATATCCTACTGTTTTGCTAAATTCACTTATTAGATCGAGTAGTTTTTTGGCAGAGTCTATAGGATTTTCTAAGTACACTATCGTGTCGTCTGCAAACAACGACAATTTTGTTTCCTCCTTTCCAATTTGGATGACTTTTATTCCCTTTTGTTGTCTGATTGCTGTGGCTAAAACCTCCAGCACTATGTTAAATAGAAGTGGTGATAGTGGACAACCTGTCTTGTTCCTGATCTTAGTGGGAAAGATTTTAGTTTTTGTCCATTGAGTATAATGTTGACTGTAGGTTTCTCATATATGGCCTTTATTATGTTGAGGAATGCGCCCTCTATTCCCACTTTGCTAAGTGTCTTTATCATAAATGGATGCTGTACCTTATCAAATACTTTTTCTGCATCTATTGATATGATCATGTGATTTTTGTCTTTGCTTTTGTTTATGTGATGAATTACATTTATTGTTTTGCAAATGTTGTACCATCCTTGCATCCCTGGGATGAATCCCACTTGGTCATGCTGTATGATCTTTTTAATGTATTGCTGGATGCGGTTTGCTAATATTTTGTTGAGAATTTTAGCGTCAATGTTCATCAGTGATATTGGCCTGAAGTTTTCTTTCTTTGTTGTATCTTTTTCTGGTTTTGGGATTAGGGTGATGCTGGCTTCATAAAAAGAATTTGGGAGTCTTCCATCATTTTGGATTTTTTGGAATAGTCTGTGTAGGATAGGTGTTTGTTCTTCCTTAAATGCTTTGTAGAATTCTCCTGTGAAACCATCTGTTCCAGGGCTTTTGTGTGTTGGGAGTTTTTTGATTACTGCTTTAATTTCATCCGCTGTTATTGGTCGGTTCAGGCTTTCTACTTCTTCTTTATTGAGTTTTGGAAGATTATATTTTTCTAAAAAGTTGTCCATTTCTCCTGGGTTTTCATATTTCTTGGCATACAGTTCTTCATAGTAGTGTCTTATAATCCTTTGGATTTCTGTGGCATCAGTTGTGATATCTCCTCTTTCATTTCTGATTGAGTTTATTTGGGCCCCCTCTCTTTTTTTCTTCATGAGCCTGCTTAAAGGCTTGTCTATTTTGTTTATCTTTTCAAAGAACCAGCTCCTGGCTTCATTGATCCTTAGAATTGTGTTTTTAGTCTCTATATCATTTAATTCTGCTCTGATCTTGGTTATTTCCTTCCTTCTACTTGCTCTGGGTTGTCTCTGTTGTTGTTCCTCGAGTTCTTGTAGGCGTAGGGTCAGGATGTTTGTGTGAACTGTTTCTATTTTTTTAAGGTAGGCCTGTATCGCTGTGAACTTCCCTCTCAGGACTGCCTTCGCTGTGTCCCATAAGTTTTGGGTTGTTGTTAGTTTATTTTCATTTGTTTCAAGGAACTTTTTGATTTCTTCCCTAATCTCGTCCTTGACCCATTCATTGTTTAATAGCATGCTATTGAATCTCCATGATTTTGAGTGTTTTCGGGTTTTTTCCTTTGGGTTGGTTTCTAATTTCAGGCCCTTGTGGTCAGAGAAAATACTTGGTATGATTTCAATTTTCTTGAATTTGTTGAGGCTTGTTTTGTGTCCTATCATGTGGTCTATTTTTGAAAATGTTCCATGTGCATTTGAAAAGAATGTGTTTAGCTTCTTTGGAGCGAAAGGCTCTGTATATATCAGTTAAGACCATTTCTTGCAGGGAATTGTTCAATGCCACAATATCTTTGCTGATATTTTGTTTGGAGGAACTGTCCATTTTTGACAGTGGGGTGTTGAAGTCCCCCACTATAATTGTGTCGCTATCAATGTCTTTCTTGAAGTCTTCCAAGATTTTCTTTATGTATTTGGGTGCTCCTATGTTGGGTGCATATATATTTACAATGTTTATGTCTTCTTGGTGGATTCTTCCCTTGAGTATTAAAAACTGTCCTTCTGGGTCTCTCTTTATGGCCCTTTTTTGGAAGTCTATTTTGTCTGATATGAGTATAGCTACCCCGGCTCTTTTTTCCTGTCCATTTGCTTGGAAAACTTGTTTCCAACCCTTCACTTTCAATCTGTGAAAGTCTTTTGCCCTGAGGTGGGTCTCTTCTGGCAGCATATGTGTGGTTCATGCTTTCTTATCCATTCAGCTAGTCTATGTCTTTTGATTGGAGCATTTAATCCATTTATGTTTAAGGTTATTATTGATAGGTACTTCTTCATTGTCTTTTTTTTTTTCCCTTCCTGTGTTTCTCTCTCTCTCTTTTCCTTTCTTTCCTTAAAGCAGTCCCTTTAGCATCTCTTGCAGAGTTGGTTTGATGGAAGTGTATTCTTTTAGACTTCTTTTGTCTGGGAACGTTCTTATTTGGCCATCTATGTTAATTGAGAGCCTTGCTGGGTACAGTAGCCTTGGTTGCAGGCCTTTGGTTCTCATTACTTGGAATATTTTTTGCCATTCTCTTCTGGCTTGGAATGTTTCCGTTGAGAGGTCAGCTGCTAACCTTATCGGGGCTCCCTTGTATGTTACTTCCTGTCTCTGTCTCGCTGCTTTTAAGATTCTTTGTCTTGGAATTTTGCCATTTTAATTATGATGTGTCTTGAAGTGGGCCTGTTTGGGTTCCTTTTGATAGGGACTCTCTGTGTTTCTTGGACTTGTGTGACTTTTTCTCTCATCAGATTCGGGAAGTTTTCCATCATTACTTTTTCAAACACACTTTCTATTCCTTACCCTTCTTCTTCTCCTTCTGGTATCCCTATTATACGAATATTATTACGTTTCATGTTGTCCTGCATTTTCCTTAATACCTCTTCATTCTTTCTGAGTCTCTTTTCCTGGTCCTGCTCTTTTTGGGTGTTTTTTTCTACTTTGTCTGCCAGCTCGCTGATCCGATCCTCTGCTTCATTGAGCCTGCTTTTGATTCCTTCTATTGTGTTCTTTAGTTCAGATATTGTATTCTTCATTTCTGCTTGGCCCTTTTGGATAGTTTCTATTTCCTTTGTCATGCTGACATAGTTTGCAGTGAGTTCATTGTAGTTTCCCTGTAGTTTCTGGAAATTCTCTGCGAGCTCATCGAGCTTCTTTAGCTTCCTGATAATCACTGCTTTGAACTCAGTATCTGATAGTTGGCTTGCCTTTGTTTCGTTTATCATTCTTTCTGGGATTTCTTCCTTTCCTTCCATTTGGGGGTTGTTTCTTTGTCTTCCCATTGTTTGTGAGACTCTTTGCTATCCTCTGTTTCTTAAATTAATCTGTCAAGTTCTCTGGAGTAGCAAAGTTAATTTTGTCTCACTGTCTCTGTTTTTTGGACTGACCCGTGTCTGGTACTCACTCTGGTCTTTTCACCAGGTTTTTATTTCTCAGCTGTAGGTAAAGAAGAGAGGGGGGCAAGGGGGAAAGAAAGAAGCAAAAAAAGGAGTGAAGGAAGGGAGAAAGAATACTATATGGAAAGGAAGGGAGGAAGGATGAATAAAGTATAAAGAAGGAAAGAATGGAAGGACAAATCAAAAGAATAATTTTTTTTATCTTTTATAAATTAAAAAATAGTAAAACAAAACATAAAAGTAAAAAAAAAGAAAAGAGAGAGATAGGAGGAAGGGACTAAGAATACTAAAGGAAAGGGAGGAAGAAGGAATTAAAAAATAGTGAAGGACAGAGAGGAAGAATGGCTAAAAATACAAAAACAAAACAGAACAAAAAAAGCAAAACAAAAAAACCACAAAAAAACCTTCAGCTTTCTGATTTTAAAGCTGTCTGGCCAGGCTGCGTCCGGCTGGGAAGATATTAGTTTTGCTTTTCTTTCTTCCTGAGATGTACTCTTCGCTGTTGTCCAGACCGCAGCCCAGTTCCTCGGTGTGCTTCTGAGTCCAAACGGTCTTTTGATGTGCACCTGATAGGGGCAGCTCTCCCACCGCCTCTTTTCTCTCCGCTGGTCTAACTAATAGGTTCTTTCCGGGCCCTTTCTGGATAGTTTGGACCCCGCTCTGAGTCGAGTTTGTGCGGTCTGCAGCTCCGGTTTGCCACTCCCTTCAACAGGGTGCTTCTGCCTTATTCCCACAGAGCTGATTGGTCCTGCCGGCTACGTGCGCTGGGGCTGGATGGCAAGGGCTTTGTCCCCAGCTGTCGGCGTGAGCTCCGCACACCTGTGCTCGCTTTTAACTCTGTCCCTGGGTTGTGCACCAGCAAGCCCCAACCGAGGGGCCCTGGTTGCGCGCTCTCCCTGGTATTTTTGAGCTGTGCGCCTGTGTTCGCTCTCTCGTCTGTCCCTGGAATGTGCGCCAAAGAGCTCTGGCTGAGGCACCCAGTTGTGCACTGTCCCTGGTCTTTTTGAACCATGCATGATTAGACCACGGATCGCCGGGTGTGCACGGCCCTTAGCTTCCCCTGTTTGGTTTTGCAAGTCGCACTCCGCCTTAGAGCCACTGATTGCAAGCTGTTCCTAATTCTTCTGGAATAGGCTGGGAAGGCCTCGGTCCCCGAGTTCAAACAGTTTCCAATTCCCCTTGATGGAAGCGCAAGTTGCCGCGGGACAAGGGCCGACCATGTTCTCACTCCGGTGCTACAGGCAGACTTCCCTGGGCCTCCGATCCTGGTCGCGCACCGATCCAGGCAGTGCACTGATCCTGGTCGCCCACGGATCCTGGTCGCGCACCGACCTCGGGACTGTTGGGGGCGGAGCCTCTCCAAATAGCCACGGAGCACCTCTTTTTTTCCTATTTTTCCTCTCTGAAAAATTCTTCCTATTTACGCCCGCCAGACCAAATAAGCATCTGACCGCTCACAAATCCCAATCTGGCTCCCTCCCCAGGAATCTTGTGTCCTATCTGGGCGGCTGCCAGGTCTGGGACTGATGCCTCGCCCTGCTCCCTGGGCTGGTCCCGAGGGGGACCTTTTCCTTCCGAAGCACTCTGCTTACCGTATGAATGTTCAAATTCCCCTGTAATCTTGGTCATCAATCATAATATGTGCTGGAATACTGCTGCGTTTTTGCCCCGTTCCTCAGAAAATCAACCAGTGGGCAGGAAGAAGGAAACTGTTCCCCCATCTCGCCGCCATCTTCCCTCCCCTCACCACAAGCTTTTTTATCTATTTTTATCTACTTGGGTAGCTTCCATAGTTTGGCTATTGTAAATAATGCTACAGTGAACACAGGGATGCTCATATTGTTTTAAATTAGTGTTTTGGGTTTCTTTGTACCCAGAAGTAGAATCACTGCATCATAAGGCAATTACATTTTTAACTTTTTGAGGATCCTCCATACTGTTTTCTACAGTGTCTGCATCAATCTGCATCCCCACCAACAGTGCACCAGGGTTCCCTTTTCTCCACATCCTCATCAACACTAATTTTTTTTTTATTTATTGATGATAGCCATTCTGACAGGTGTGAGGTGGTATCTCATTTTAATTTGCATTTCTCTGATGACTAGTGGCATTGAGCATCTTTTCATATGTCTATTGGCCACCTGTATGTCCTCTTTGGAGAAGTGTCTATTCAGCTCCTCTGCCCACTTTTTAAGCAGATTTTTTGTTTTTTTGATGTTGAGTTGTATGAGTTCTTTATAAATTTTGGATGTATCATTGGCAAATATCTTTTCCCATTCAGTGGGTTGCCTTTCATTTTGTTGATTTCCTTTCCTATGCAAAAACTTTAAGTTTGATGTAGTTCTCTTTGTTTATTTTTTTCTTGTGTATAAGAAAGGTATATAAGGAGGTATAAAGAAAATATATAGCTAAGGGAAATGTGAGAGATTTTACTGCCTATGTTTGTTTTTTAAGATTTTAGTTATTTTTATAGAGGGGAAGGGAGGGAGAAAGAGAGGGAGAGAAACATCAATGTGTGAGAGAAGCATCTATCAGTTGCCTCCTGCATACCCTCAACCAGGGACCTGGTCTGCAACCCAGGCATGTGCCCTGACCTGGAATCAAACTGGCTACCTTTCAGTTTGGGGGATGATGCCCAACCCACTGAGCCACACCAGTCAGGGCATACCTATGTTTTCTTCTAGGACTCTTATGGTTTTGAGTCTTTACATTTAAGTCTTTAATCCATTTTGAGTTTATTTTTGTATGTAATATAAGAGGGTGGTCTAGTTTTATCTTTTTGTATGTATCTGTCTAGTTTTCCCAACACCATTTATTGAATAGACTGTCTTTACCTAATTGTTCTTGCCTTCTTTATTATATATTTATTGACCATATAAGTGTGGGTTTATGTCTGGGCTCTCTATTCTGTTCCATTGTTCTCTGTGTCTGTTTTGATTACTCTAGCCTTATAATATAGTGTGATTATCAGGTAGTGTGATTCCTCCAACTTTTTTCTTCTTTCTCAAGATTGCTGTGGCTATCTGGGGTCTTTTGTGGTTCTGTACAAATTTTTGGATTATTCTAGTACTGTGAAAAACGCCATTGGTATTTTAATAGAAATTGTGTTGAATCTTTAGATTGCCTTGGGTAGTATGGACATTTTAATAATGTTAATTCTTCCTATCCATGACCGTGGTATATATACTTCCATTGATTTATATCTTCAGTTTCTTTCTTCAGTGTCTTACGATTTTCTGAGTACAGGTCTTTTACTTCCTTGGTTAAATTTACTCCAAGGTATTTTACTTTTTGATGCAGTTACAAATGGGTTTGTTTTCTTAGTTTCCTTTTCTGATAGTTCATTATTGGTATTTAAAAATGCAACCGAGCCCTGGCTGGTGTGGCTCAGTGAGTTGAGTGCCAGCCAGTGAACCGAAAGATCACCCGTTTGATTCCTGGTCCTGGCACATGCCTGGGTTGCAGGCCAGGTTCCCAGTTGGGAGCGTGCAAAAGGCAGCTGATTGAATTTTCTCTTACACATTGATGTTTCTCTCTCTCTCTCTGAAATGCTCTGAACATATCAATTAAATCCATCTGATCTAGTTTGTCATTTAAGGCCATTATTTCTTTGTTATTTTTGTTTGGAAGATTTATCTATTGATGTCAATGGGGTGTTAAAGTCCCCTACTATGACTGTATTTCTGTCAATCCCTTTATGTCCATCAAGATTTGCTTTATGAATTTAGGTGCTCTTATGTTGTTGGGTGCATAAATGTTTACAAGGGTTATATCCTCTTGTTGGATTGATCTCTTTATCATGATATAATGTGCTTCTTTGTCTCTTATTATAGCCTTTGTTTTAAAGTCTGTTTTAAAGTCTGTGTAAGTATTGTACTTAGCCTTTTTGTTTCTGTTTGCATGAAATATTTTTTCATCACTTTGTCTTTTGATCTGAAGTGGATCTCTCATAGATACCATATGTGTGGCTCTTGTTTTCTTGTCCAGTCAGCTACTCAATGTCTTTCAATAGGAGCATTTGATCCATTTACATTTAATATGATTATTGATAGGAATGTATTTATTGTCATTTTATTATACATACTTATGTTCCTTTTTTCTTCCTTTCCCTCCTCCTCCCTTTCCCTCCTCCCATCCCCCCTCCCTCTCCCCCTCCCCCTCCTCTCCTCCTCCTCCTCCTGCTCTTCTTCTTCTCTTTAACATTTTTTGTAATACTGTATTGGTGGTAATGAACTTCTTTAGTTTTTTCCCATCTGGAAAGCTCTTTAGTTTCCTTCAATTTTGAATGCTATCCTTAATGGGTAGCATAGTCTTAGTTGTAGGTCCTTGTTTTTCATCACTTTGGATATTTCTTGTTAATCCCTTCTGCACTAAAGTGTTTCTGTTGAGAAATCAGCTGACTGTCTTATGGGAACTCTTACTGCTTAAAGATTTTGTCGTTGTCTATAATCTTAGCCATTTTAATTATGATGTGTCTTGGTGTGGGCCTCTTTGGTTTTATCTTGTTTGGGACTCTGAGCTTCCTGAATGTGTTTTTTTCCTTCACCAAGTTAGGGAAGTTTTAAGTCATTTCTTCAAGTAGGTTCTGAATCCAGTGTTCTCTCTCTTCTGATATCCTATGATTCAGATGTTGTTTTACTTGATGTTTTCCTAGCTGTTCCTTAAACTATCCTCATTTAAAAATTTTTTTTTTAATTTTTGCTGCTCTTGACTGTTTTCTGCTACCTTCCAAATCATTGATTCAATCTTAAGTTCCTTGAGCATCCTTACAACCATTGTTTTAAAACCATTGTTTTCAACCAGTGTTGAACACTGTATCTGGTAGTTTGCTTGCCTCTATTTCATTTAGTTCTTTTTCTGGAGTTTTCTCTTATTCTTTAATTTGGGTCATGTTTCTTTGTCTCTCCATTTTGGCTGCCTCTCTGTTTGTTTCTGTGTATTAGGTAGATCTGCTATGTCTGTCAGTCTTGGTAGAGTGGCCTTATGTACTAGGTGTGCTATGGGACCCAGTAGCACAGTCTCCCTGTTCAACTGCGCTGGATACTCTAGGAGTGTCCCTTTTTGGGTTATGTGAGCCTTCCTCTTGTAGTTGAGTCTTTATTTAAAAAAAAACACTTTAAAAACAATTCTCAACTGAGGATATGTTTTATTGATTTTAGAGAGAAAGGAAGGGGGAGAGAGACACACACATTAATGTAAGAGAGAAACATAGATTGATTGCCTCCTGTACACACCCTGACCAGGGATTGAACCTGCAATCTTTTGGTGTACAGGACAACACTACAGCCAACTGAACCACCAGGCCTGGGCAGCAGTTGAGTCTTGATTGCTGTTAGCCCATCCCTGGGTGGGGTTGACTGTCAGTCAGCCTGATTCTGAAGATCAGCCCTGACCACTGTACGCGCTGCTGTGCAGGGGCTGAAGCCGCAAAGTATAATTCACCCCAGCAGGGTCTGGTGCGTGCTGAGATCTCCCTTTGGGTGTGCCTGTTGTGGAGCTAATTGGGTGGTGCTCTGATGTGATCTGAAGTCAGCTCCTGGTTGTGTTGGTTCTGGGGCCTCTGGGGAGAGACTCCAATGCAGGTCAGAGTCAGATGCTGCTTGTGACCTGGGCTACCTGTTAGGAGCTACAAAGCAATCCACAGTTGGTGGCTGCCTTTGCTGGAACTGGGTGTGTGTGGTAGGGGCCAGCCCTTTTTGCATCTCTGCCCTTCTTATCAGTCTTGATGTGGCTATTCTATAAATCCTTGGTTATAAGACTTCTCTTCAGCTAGTCTTCAGTTTATAATTCAGGTTGATTGTTCTGTAATTTAGTACTAATTCCAGTAAGGTTCTGGGAGAACTTGAGTGTAACTTCCACTTACTCCCCTGCCATCTTGGACTCCCAGCCTTCCATTAATGGAGCGGAGCAGACTGATAGCTATCAGTGGGGAGACGGGAGAGGGGACTGGATGAAAGAAGGTGAAGGGATTAGCCAAAGAACATACATGCATAACCCATAGACAGAGACAACAGTGATCGTTGGCGGGAAGGGGCTGCTGAGGTCAGTGGGGAGATGGGCAAAGTGGGTGAAAATGGGGACATCTGTAATAGTATAAAGAATAAAAATAAAGTAAAAATAATAATTTCCCCAAAATTGGTTTTAAAGAGAAAAAAGGAAAAAAAATTAAATATATGCACAGGTTTAAATTAAAGGAACCAAATTTATACTAAATCTAAAATGATTTGAACCCTTCCCTCTGTTACAGCAATTGAGCCAGTTTTGGTACAGTCAGGAAACTGCTCTGAAGCTTGCTAAGGAAGCGATTGCAGCTGCTGGGGAAGGTGGAAGGTGAGATTCAAATTCTGCTTCTCTTTTGTTTTAGTCTAAATTAATATTTTAAATGTCCTCCCTAGATGAGAGATGCTTTGTAACAAGTCTCAATCATAATCAGCAAAATTTATAGTTCGTGCTTTGTAGAATATAAGGAATAAGAACTGCAGCAATAACAAGGTTAGGGACACTCAGAATTGTATTCACTTTAAGATGTCTTACCTCTGTAATTTTTAAAAATGTGTTTAATTATTTAAACTTTTTTTTAAGAATGTAGGTTTTCTTTTTTTAACTTGTTCTTTATTTTTATCAAAATTTTACATACATGTAATTTAAAGTCAAATGGTCCCGAAAGGTTTGTTCAAAAAAATACCCATTTCTAATTTTTACCCCTTGCCCACCTCCTCCCCTTTTCAGCTCCCTACCAATAGATTCTTTGGTATTTACAACCATATTTTTCATTTTTCACTATATTTTATTGATTATGCTATTACAGTTCTCCTAACTTTTCCCTCTTTGCCTCCCTCCACCCAGCACCCCTCACTCCCTCAGGCAATCCTCCCACCATTCTTCATGTCCAGGGGTCATACGTATAAGATCTTTGCCTACTCCATTTCCTGCACTCCACTTATCCCCATGACTATTCTGTAATTACCTGCTTGTACTTCTTTTCTTTAAAATATATTTTATTGATTATGCTATTACAGTTGTCCCATTTTCCCCCCTTTATTCCCCTCCACCCCACACCCCCCGCCATTCCCTGCCCTTTAGTTTTTGTCCATGGGTCATACACATAAGTTCTTTGGCTTCTACATTTCCTATACTATTCTTAACCTCCCCCGTCCATTTTCTACCTACAATTTATGCTACTTATTCTCTGCACCTTTTCCCCCTCTCCCTGCCTACCACTCCCCTGTTGATATCCCTCCATGCCTTATATAAACCCCTTAAACATTTCATATAATAAGGGCATGGTGATGATGAACTCCTTGAACTTGAACTTGTCTGAGAAGCACTTTATCTGCCCTTCCATTCTAAATGATAGCTTTGCTGGAATGAGTAATCTTGGATGTAGGTCCTTGCCTTTCATGACTTGGAATACTTCTCTCCAGCCCCTTCTTGCCTGCAAAGTCTCTTTTGAGAGATCAGCTGACAGTCTTATGGGAATTCCTTTGTAGGTAACTGTTTCCTTTTCTCTTGCTGCTTCTAAGATTCTCTCCTTATTTTTAATCTTGGGTAATGTCATTATGATGTGTCTTGGTGTGTTCCTCCTTGGGTCCCGCTTCTTTGGGGTTCTCTGAGCTTCCTGGACTTCCTGAAAGTCTGTTTCCTTCACCAGCTTGGGGAAGTTCTCCTTCATTATTTGTTCAAATAAGTTTTCAATCCCTTGGTCTTTGTCTTCTCCTTCTGGCACCCCTGTGACTCGGATGTTGGGACATTTAAAGATGTCCTGGAGGTTCCTAAGCCTCTCCTCATTTTTTTTTTTTTAATAATTTTTTTAAAGATTTTTTATTTATTTATTTTCAGAGAGAGGAGAAGGGAGGGAGAAACAGCAATGTATGGTTGCCTCTCACATGGCCCTCACAGGGGACCTGGCCTGTGACCCAGGCATGTGCCCCGACTGGGAATCGAACCGGGACCCTCGTTCCCAGCCTGCGCTCAATCCACTGAGCTACACCAGCCGGGCCTCTCCTCATTTTTTTGAATTCTTGTTTCTTCATTCTTTTCTGGTTGAATGTTTTTTTCTTTCTGCTGGTCCACTCCGTTGATTTGAGTCCCAGTTTCCTTCTCATCCCTATTGGTTCCCTGCAGATTTCCCCTCATTTCCTTTATATTATCCTTCATTTGTTCCTCTAATTGCAACCAAATTTCAACCAATCCTGTGAGCATCCTGATTACCAGTGCTTTGAACTGTGCATCTGATAGGTTGGCTATCTCTTCATCACTTAGTTGTATTTTTTCTGGAGCTCTGATCTGTTCTTTCATTTGGGCCATTTTTTTTTTCTTGGTGCGCCTGTTACTTTAAGGAGCAGAGCCTTAGGTGTTCACCAGGGCAGGGTACCTCACGTTGTTGTGTTGTGACGCTGTCTGTGGGGTCGGGGCCTGAGCGAGCAATGGCACTTGCTCGCTACCCACAAGCAAGTTGGGTCCTTCTGTGCTGGCTCCGGGGTGGGTGGGCTTGCGTAGTTCCAAGTCCCTGTGGGTCTCCCCTATGAACTCTCCTGTGAGGCCAGGAGTTCTCCTGGTGCCGCCTCAACTCCACAGGTGTTTTCAGTCGGTGGTTTGAGGCTTTATTTCCCCGGGAGGATGGTTTGCGCATTCTGCTCCGCTCCCCAGCTTTTTCTCCCGGTTTATCAGTGTGCGAATGAGGGACCGCCAGGTCCACCAGTCTCGGCCCCGCTGGGTCTGGGTCGGCCAGCCACGGGTTTTGGCCAGGCACACCTGTCGCAGGCCTCTCTGGGCAGCTGGTGCATTGCTGGCACCGCTCCACAAACCGCGTCTTGCCGAGTGCTCTCCACCCAGCTCTGCCCCACTTACCGGTCTGGATGAACGTGTCTTTAACTCCTTGGTTGTCGGACTTCCACTCAGTTCGACTTTCTGTCAGTTCTGGTTGTTTTTGTTTTTGAAATTCCCAGTTTCCTGTACCCCAGTTCCCAGTTTGCAACCTTATTTGAGTTGGGTCCGTCCTTTAATAACTTCCACAGAAAAGATATGTGGGAGGCAAATTTTTAAAGCCTTTCACATCTGAAAATACCATTATTCTACCCTACTCTCAATTGTAATAGTTTTTCTGTGTATGTAATTTGGATTTTGAGGACATTGTTTCACTGCCTCCAAGTGTTCTTCGGTACTGTTGAGAAATCCCACGCTGTTCTGAATCCTTGTTAGGAAACCTGTTTCTATCCTTGCTCATTACAAATTTAGGATTTTCTCTTCATCCCCAGTATCTGATGTGTCCTAGTGTAGAGCGTTCCTGTCTTCTACTGTGTGGAAGGGGCCCTTTATCATTTCCTCCAGTTTGGAAAAACTGTCTTATTCCTTTGATTTTCTTTCTGTTTCTCTTTCTGGAACTCCTGTTAGTATTTGAATGTTGGGTCTTATCTCCTTTTCTTTCTTTCCTTTTTCCCTGTCTATTGTCTTTTTTATCTTACTTGATGGGAAATTACTCTAGTTCTAAACTTTCTGCTGGGTTTGCCATTTCTGCTATCACATATGTAGACACCTACAGCTCTCTTTTGGGAGTCACTGAATATTTCTTTATTACTGTGTCTTGTTCATCCTTATGAGGATATTAACTCCAGGGTATTTTTAAAAGCTTTCTTCTTTCCACATAGTCTGTTTACTCCAACACACCTTTTCTACTTGTTTCTTTCGGCCTCTAGTATTAGGTGCTTTTCCTGAGTGCCTGTTGACCTTCACTGCCTGTTTGCATTAAGGTCTGAGAGCTGTAACACACAGCAGACCTTATCTACTTGGTGTTTGCAGTTGGATGGTCTGGATGAGCTATTTTCTAGGTATCACTCTCTCTGGGTCTTTTTTCTTGGGCTGGTCAGAGCTATAGGAAGAGTCTTCTAATTTTTCCTTTGAAGTTATAT
This sequence comes from Micronycteris hirsuta, assembly GCA_004026765.1. Classification (NCBI taxonomy): domain Eukaryota; kingdom Metazoa; phylum Chordata; class Mammalia; order Chiroptera; family Phyllostomidae; genus Micronycteris; species Micronycteris hirsuta. The sequence goes on along the minus strand of PVJI01026651.1, from coordinate 5,015 downwards.
GTGTTGTGACATTGTCCTGAGGGGCACACTACTGAGAGGACTGCAGGTCCCAGCATCCGGTAGGTTTATCTTAATCCTTGTCATTGCCACACAGTACTGCATCACTAGTTGTGCTGGCACCCCTCATTGTCCCCCAATCCAGAGACTGTCCCTCCAGTTTTCTTCCTTTCATGGAGGGTGGACTACCTGGGGGCCTGGGAGAGGGAGGGAAGTCCTGGGAAGGCCTGTCTTCTTACATGGACCTTCAGCCCACTTTCTGAGTTACCTGGTCTGCAGCATCCTGAGCCTTGGGGGTGCAGTGAAGGAGACCAGGTTGCTCCCCAGCTTTTCTGGCTACTGGGATTTGGTGTCTTGGGGCTGCCAAGTCAGATACCACTCTGCACTGCTTTCCAGCTTACTAAGTGTGTTTCTGTTGTGTCTTCTCACATTCCCTTGCTCTTGCAGGTGTAGGCTTCAACAATTAAATGGAATTTCACTTGTGTTGCATTGAGCACACAGATGTTCATGAGAGCACAGATCCATGAACATGTCCTACCTACCGCCTTTAACTGGAAGTCCCAAGTTTTGCTTTTGTCTGTTCTTTTACTTTTTAAATTTTATGTTAGTTATTATGTTTTTCTTAATGACAGTGTTTTTACATATATTTTCCCTTTTTTCCCATTAATATAAAGGCTTTGGATGCAACCTTTTATTTTTTTCTGACAGACAACTTCAGTATTTTCAGGAGCTATGTCACAATCTTAAAGATGAATAAAAATTGGAGCACCTGTTAAATACTCACTGCCTGCCCTGTTCCCATCTTCTGTGTCAGCACTTTACGAGGGTCAGCTTGTTTCGTTCTCATACCTTTGTGAGGTAGTTAACATGCCATTCTTAATTCTAAAGACAGAAGCTGAGGCCCATGAGATTAAGTCACTTGCTCAAGGTGACTTAGGGGTGAGCTGCTCTCTGACCCCACTACTCCACGACAAATGCCACCATCCTGCTGGCTTCCCCACACCTGCTGCCTCCTTGTTGCATCTCATACACTGTGCTGATGCCTGTGTTCATCCTTCAGAATATTTTAGAGATGTTCTGTTGGCCACAAGCTCAGATTTAGTTTGATCGAAAATGCCTTTATTTCACCTCTTTCTCAGGTGATAGTTCACTGTGTGTCTGTTTGCTGCTTGTCATCCCAGGACAGTGGAGACATTGTGGCGCTCATTCCCCGACCAGCCCACTGAACTCTGACAGCAGCCTTGGCTGGGGCTTTTCTTGCCCTTGCCACTGACTGGGATGTGCATGTTTCCCATGAAAGCGTATGTGACATCACCTTCACATATGCTTCAAGTGTTATACATTTCAAGTGTATTTGGGCCAAGCAGCCTGTCTAGCAAGCCTGGAAGCCTAACTCGCATGTGTTCAGAAATGCATCTCATAGGTTTAAAGCTTGGTTTAATTATTAATTTTTAAAGGAAGTACTTTTTTGGAGGACTTCATTCAAGATGGCAGTGCAGGTAAATGCAGATTGCCCCTTCACACAAGCACATCAAAATTCAAGCTAAATTACAGAACCACCATTATTCAGGATCTCAAGAAATAGAGCTGAATAAAGTCCTACAACTACAGAATTAAAGAAGAAAGCACATCGAGACTGATAGGAGGGGCAGAGATGCTGAAGGGCTGGCCCCACACCCACATGTGGCAGATAAAAATTGGGAGGGATATTTTGGGAGCAAGGGGTCCCAGCCCCACACTAGTCCTCCCAGCTCAGGGTTCCAGTACCAGAAAGATAAGTCCCCATAACTTCTTGCTGTAAAAACGAGTGAAGATTGAGGCTGTGGAAGACAACTTTTAGAGACCTAGGCAGTTCCTCTTAAAGGGCCTGTGCATAGACTTGCTCAACTCACTCCTTATGATCTCCAACATCAGAGTAGCAGATTGAAAGGCAACGGGGCCATACAGGGAGGAAGTGGAGTGTTTGGCGTTCGGGTGAAAGATATGGGGCAGTTTTCTCCCAAGAGAAGTTCTGGCAGAGGCCATTGTTCCCTTTCTGAGCCTTTCCCCAATGGAGCAGGCAGGCAGGTGCCTTACCTGAGACTCCATCAACCTGGCTCATACTGTTTGCCCCATCCTGGTAATTCCCTGAGCTTCTACCCCACTCAGCTTTCGGGCCCACCCAAGCTGTTTCCAGTGGTTTTTCATTTTCAATGGCTTGCCTTGGCTTATGCTTCAGATTTTCCTAACTTATTACAAAGAAGCAGCATCTTACCTCAGCATGCTTTGTGCCTATGGCTCAGTGGCACCAGGCCAGCACTAGCAGCAGTTGTTCGTTCACAGCTTGGACTCTCTCGGACACCTTCAAACCCAGCACAAGTAGGAGCCAACTGCAGATCACTTTGTAGCTCATGCTGATGGCCCCAGACAGAGCACACATGATTGCTGACCTTGGCCTGCACCTCTCAGGAGGCTCCAGAGCTTGCATGCCCAGTGGACAGCTTCAGACCATGTCAGAGCATCACCACCCGACCACTTCCACAGCCAACATGCTCAAGGGGCGGACTCAGTAAACACCAGAGCTCTGCTGAAGTAAGTCCTGCTCTGTGGAGTAGGCTGCTGCATAGCTGTTTCTCCATGGTGGTCAGAGGTTGGTGGTGAGTGGTCACAGCCAGTTCTTGCAGCTGATCAACCTGGGTAAATATCTCCCATTGACCCTGCCGACAGCAGTCAAGCCTCAACTACAAGAGGAGGGTGTACACCGCCCACACAGTAGGTGTACCTTGAGTACCCAGCTTGTGTAATAGGGGAGGCTGTGCCACTGGACCCTACAGGACACCTATTACATCAGGCCACTCTTCCAAGACAGGGAGTTGTAGCAGCTCTACGTAATGCATAGAAACAAACAAAGGGAGGCTGCCAAAATGAGGAGACAAAGAAACATGACCCAAATGAAAGAACAGAACAAAACTCCAGGAAAAACTGAACAAAATGGAGACAAGTATCTCCTAGGTACAGAGTTCAAAACACTGGTTATAAGGATGCTCAATGAACTTAGTGAGAACTTCAAGAGCATAATAAAGGGAATGGAAACCATAAAAAAGAACCAGTCAGAAATGAAGGATACACTAACTGAATTCAACAGTTTACAGAGAATCAACAGAGTGGATGAACCTGAGAATCAAATCAGTGATTTAGAATTTAAGGAAGCATAAAACACCCAATTAGTACAAGAACAAGAAAAAAGAATCTAAAAAAAAAAAAGGATAGCCCTGGCTGGTGTAGCTCAGTGGATTGAGTGCTGCCCTGCAAACCAAAGGGTTGCTGGTTCAATTCCCAGTCTAGGGCACATGCCTGGATTGTAAGCCAGGTCTGCAGTAGGGGATGTGTGAGAGGCAATCACACATTGCTGTTTCTCTCCCTCTCTTTCTCCCACCCTTCCCCTCTCTCTAAGAAAAAATATTTTAATTAAAAAAAATGAAGATAGTGTAAGGAGCCTCTGGGACAACTTCAGGCATACCAGCATTCACATCATAGGGGTGCCAGAAGGAGAAGAGAGAGAGCAAGAAATTGGAAATCTGTATGAAAAAATAATGACCAAAAAATTCCCTAACATGGTGAAGGAAGTGGACATACAAGCCCAGGAAGTGCACAGAGAGTCCCAAACAAGATGAACCCATAGAGGCCCACACCAATACACATCATAATTAAAATGGCGAAGGTTAAAGACAAAGAGAATTTTAAAAGCAGCAAGAGAGAAGCATTTAGCTGCAGGGAGCTCTCATAAGACTATCATCTTATTTCTCAAAAGAAACTCTGCAGGCTAGAAGGAATTGGCAAGAAATATTCAAAGTGATGAAAAGTAGGGACCTACAGTCAGGATTACTCTACCCAGCAAAGCTGTCATTTAGAATGGAAGGGCAGATAAAGAGCTTCCCAGACATGAAAAAGCTAAAAGAGTTTGTCATCACCAAACCAGTATTATGTGAAAAGTTAAATGGTCTTCTTTAATAATAAGATAAAAAATATGAACAATAAAATGACAGTAAATGCATAGCTATCAACAATTGATTCTAAAAAAATAAGCAGAAGAGAAACGGAATCATAGATACAGAGGATGTTCTGATGGCTGCCAGATGGGAGGGGGTTCCAGGGGATGGGCGAAGTACACACTGGTGGTTACAGAATGGTCATGGGGATGTAAAGTACAGCACAGGGAATGGAGCAGCCAGAGAACACATGTGCACGACCCATGGACGTGGACAGTGGTGTGGGGTTGCTGGAGGCAGTGAGTCAGGGCTGGGTAAAAGGAGGCAAATGGGGAAAAATTGGGACAACTGTATTAGCATAAACAATAAAATACAATTTAAATCACAAAAAGTGAATTCTCTAATGATACATATTCATGATAAAAAATCTAAAAGTTATACAGGGGATTGAGAAGAAAAAGTCAGTTTCCTTCCTCATTATTTCCAGGCCTCCAGTTCTCCTGAGAGGCAGCTGTGGTCTCCGGATCTTGTGTCTCTGAATGGATATTCTTACACTCATGAAAGTGTCTTTTTTCCCCTTATGTCCCTGGAGTGTCTTGGGGCATGAAGGCCATCTAGTATAGTATTCTTTTGTTGCAGATGTACCACAATCATCAACTCATTAGCTCAGTGTTAGTTACTGCTAGCTTTTGTAGAAGTTGGTTTTAAAGTTAACTATTGAAACACTACCCGTTCATAAACTGCAGGCTGCTGGTAATAATTTCCTTATACAACAAAGCAGCCGAAATCCAAAGTATCTTTTCTTCACTGAGACCTAATTTTAATGTATCTTTTTGGAAAACTGGAGTTACTGAAGTGTGGCGGATTCCGGCCCGCAGAATCCGCCGTGGGGTGGACTTGGGCCTGAAGCATCAATGATTCACACACAAAGACACATTATGAGATGAAGCCAGGGTCACGGGCATTTTCTCCCATTATCATAGGGAAAAAAGCCTCGTGGCTTGCCCAGCCAGGGTTTTTATTAGGGGCATTAGCAATTAACATAGGATT
>PVJI01026650.1:0-18740 GCA_004026765.1 Micronycteris hirsuta | reverse complement strand
AGAGGCAAGACATATTCAGTGACTTCTGCAACAGGAGTGAAAAGACTGGATATGTACCTGAGTATCTCAATCTTCACCATCCCATGAATAAATTATACACAAATCTCAGTGCTCTTGAGCTTTCCTTTCCTTAAGGAAGTTCATTGCTTTAACAGATATTTCCTAATTTGTTCCTAGGCACCACCCAGGAGCCTGTGAATCATGTCAGTCCCATCTTTTGTGTACAGCTGTGGTTGGCCACGTCAGGGCTCTGCTGCCTCAGGATTCAAGACTTTGCCAAGGAGGCTGGGCTGCACTTGGGATGATTTCCTCACTGCCTGAGAGGCTGTCATCACTTCTGAGTAGGTGAGGAGAAGCTAGATACTCATCATGGCTCTAGCTGATGAACCTGACTCCAAATCCTGCAAGGCCATTGTGAGTCAGAACATCACTGCAACTTGGTGCTAGTGATCTTAGCGATAGAGATTTGTACCATTGCTTTTGTGAAAAAAAGAAAAAAAGAGTGCATTTTCTCTGTTACAGTAGTAAGAGACCCAGAAAAAGCTGCTCAAGCCGCAGAACATGACAGAAAGCTAGTTACACAATAATTTTGACCCTAGGGTGAAAAATGTTCTTAGAAGAGCTGAGTCAGAAAAAATGTATATTTTAATCATACCTCTGTACCTAGTATCACTATTCTCCTCCAGTTGGGGGTAGGGAAATAACCATATGGCACTAGGTATAGCATATGGTTATATATATATTCACTCCCAGGAATAAACTCAGTAGACTGGAATTCAGAAATAGTGCTCAATACTTACACTGATAAATTTTTTTTAAAGAATATCTACCACACAGAAAAATCTGGAAAGAGTCCAGGCAGAGAAATGAGACAAAAGACACAATTTGAATTAGGCCTTTTTCTCCGTCTAGCCCTACAGTTCCCAAACTATGTGCTGAGGCACCCCTCGTGCTGCAATGAATTCACATAGACACTGTAGGGTATTTTCCACTTTGAGGGAAACATGGTGTCATTTAGCAAATACCACATGAGCTATTACTATTAAGCTGCTTGTACCTTAGTGAATTTAGGACAGGAATTAATTTATACATAAACTAAATAGGACTATTAGATATTTCTTTGGACCTAGGAGTAGGGTGCTGTGAACAGAGTAAGTTTGGCAACCTCTGGCCTAGTCAGTTGATGATAGCTAATACTCATGCGAAAGAAAGACAAAAACAGCAAGCCCTAGTCTTTGGAGTGGTTTGGAAATAAGGTATTGTTTTTGAAAAAAGCTGCTTTTCCTTAATATGGAACACTTTTATTTACTGAGTTGCATATATGCATTGAAAAAATATTTACTCTCTAGTTCAGTGTGGATAGGAAATACCTTCCATCAGTGCTTCTTTTTTTTCTTATTCAGTGAGTCAGAACTCAGAAAAATTTCAGAGTTCAAAGATTGCCTAAATATTTTCTTTATTCATCTTTAAAACAACGTGATTTTGTACCATGGTTGTATGAAAGAAACATGTATACCCATGAGAAATTGTGCTCCTTTGTATAGCAGGCCATGGTAGAAAGAGATGTCTTAGCGCATACAATGCAGAATATTCAGAATTGCCCACATGAAAACTTGACCTTGAAATACTATTCCACTACAGTTTTTGATACTTGGTTTACCACCTGCCAATAATGAAAGTACTGTGTAAAAGTTGAAAGATAGAGGGTGCCAGTGAGGCTCTTAAACATATCTTAAAATATTACCATTATTTCTAAATTAAATCTTTCCGAGACTTTTTTTTAATTGTAGGGGGTAATAATACAGGGTAGAAATATAATTGCCCCATAGGATGTCTCTGTCCTCTCTGTTAAAAACCATGGGGGTTTGCAATGGGTCAACTTGGATAAACACGAACATTTTCTAGACTGCCCTTGCCCGTGTGGTTCTGAGTAAAGCTGGCAAAGGAGGAATTCACATGAGCTTTGGAAGCAGAAGTGAAGCAGCAGCCACTGCTCTCTGAATGAAAATCATCGCGATCAGATTGGTGAGAGAAGTTGCAGATGTCAGCAGATTCCAGTTTATCCTTATCCTCCTCCACTTTGTGTCTGGTGAGTCTGTCCAAACTGACCCTGCGGACCAACAGGAGCCTGAGGCCCACCAACAAATGCTGGGCAGCAAACCCATAGAGGCCTCAGCTACACACAGGCACAGCTCCCCAGCATTCCATGACCTTCCCCTTCACCATCCCCCTGAGCGTCTGGTGATGCCTGGCTTCTCCCTCTGCTCCTCCAACTCCCCCCTGGACTGGCACCAACCCCGTACTGTGGAAGCTCTAATTCCTGTACTAAATCCCTTATCCCACAACTCCCAGTACTTCAGCTTTCCTAACTAATACAAGCATACTATTGACATGCCAAGTGACAAAGAAAACGTGAAAAATAATTCTCCAGTAAATATGATTTTTCTAGTAAATGATTTTCCCATGGGGACACTGAACCAGAACAGTTAATCACTTCTGTTTTTAAAACATCCTAAACTGTTGCTCTTTAAGTTCTTTTCTGAATACTAAAGAAGCCTTAGGAGTGAAACATACAGGTATGGATGGATTGTCTAAAATGCATCAAAGTAACTCAAGTTTCTCATGGGCCATCCCCTCAGAGGCAAAAGAAAATGTTTCCACAGTCAGGGAAATAGGCCTATTGGGTGTAGCTTTCTCTTTCAGTTAGCCAGTTTCTCTCCAGATTTAATAAACAGCTTTCAAAAGGGGTATAAAAGTGTCTGCTGAAAAGCCCGCAGTTTGCTTTTTGTGGAAGTGCCTGTGGATTCACAGACCTGCTTCCAGAGGAGTGGATTATCATCTTGTGATAACTCGTTGCTCAGCACTGAGTAATACAGTTCTGTGAGCAAACAAAAAAGCCACTCTTTTTTGGTGACAAAAGATGAAGCTAGTTATTAGCAATTTGATACAAAAGAAGTGAAAAGCACTGGAAATGAGGAGTCAAGCCAAGTTTGGCATCTATTATTCACACAAAACCTGCTAGTAATGACAACTACCCAAATCATAAAAAAATCCTATTCATAGAACACTTTTCTTGCTTTACTGTCAAAAGTATAGATGATAGATAACTTCCAATGACTGTCAAAATTAAAATCAAATCACTTTTAATGAAAGAAAATAGACTACTTCTGTTTGTTGGTTCCAAAGAAAATGTGCCGATGATGAATTTCTAAAGTCTTTAATTTATCATTTCACTCTGAAAAGAATCTATTTTTGCAAACAATACCTCTCAACGCTGTTGACATACTTATAAAAAAAAAAGTATATCTGCTTAAATGTTGAGCTCTATTTCTGAACTCTAGTCTACTGTGTTTATTTCCAGAGATTTTTTTCTATATTATCTCATAGTTCCAGGCTTCATCAAAGGTCATCGGAACTGCTGATTTTTGTCAACTATCCCCATGTTACTTCATCTGACAAATTATAATGTGTGATTGGCCTTTTGAAATTTCAAAGGATGACAAATAATACATATATTCCAAAATAAAGAACTGTAAATAAAAAATAAACTCAAAACTCAAAGAGCAAAAAGAAAATATTACAGTTCATAATTCAGAAGGTTTAATCTTATATAATAATTTTTCTATATTTCTCTTATTTCATTTTCAAATGAACATGAGGTCTCACTTCTCACTTCTAAATTGCTAACACAAGGAGTCCAGAAGATCACACGTGATCATTTTCATCTGACTTTTTAAAACATGAATTTCTCTCCTACCACCGGGATCACACACTATTCACAAACCTTGGAAGGCCAGAGCCATCACGCCTAAACCAAATGTATTTTAGTATTATTTTCAGTATTTAGGCTTAATTGTGTGGCACGACTATGGTCCTGAAGAACTCTAAAGGCCAAGAATATATAAAGCGTTTTTCTGTTCCTTGAAAACAAAACAACAGGATGACTTGGTATTGGATAGCAGGATCATCTCTTTGTTAGACTTGCTTTATCACATCTCATCTCAAGCCTAGGAAGCATTTTATTTATTAGGAATCATTATATCATTTAGGCTAGTACAACTCCAGGGCTAGGAGTCCAGTACCGTCACACTTCCACAGTAGTTAAGTGATTACCACGGCTCTTACCACATCACCGGCAGTCACACGTACACATAGCAGCTTATAGAATGGATCAGAGAGATGAAGCAACAAAAATAAACTAATTTGACTAACACCCCACATTGCCCTGAACCATCTCAGTGTTTTAAGTTTTCAAAAGGGTTTGTAGCGTGTTCTTTGATAACTGCATTCTATTTCTAAATACCATCTTTCCTTGAAGCTTCGGACGACCTCAGAAGCTGCTATATACTGTGAGCACATTGCTTACATTAAAGATGTAGCAAAATGCTTGACTAGAAGCTATTTTAGAAATAATTTATGAGTAAATATAAACTCTAATGTATGCGTGATAAATTTTTTTTATTTGTTAGGAGTCTACCAAGGGCATCAATGCTAGTGATTTAAAGACCTTGAGCTTCAGAAAGCTCCTATAAATCTCTCAGGATGACACTAGCACTTGGGTAGGAAATGGGAAAGGTTATTTGTTAATGGATCAGTTTCTCAGGAGTGAAAAGTACAATATAGTTTCCATATGATTTTTCTATGTGGAAGTTATATAGAAAATTAAGGCCATTTTTATCATTAATCAAGATTGCAAATAGAATCATGATATAATTATTGAATAAGAAAGCAAAATTTTTTATTGTCTTCTTTGTTTCTCCTTCATTCCTTTATTTTTTTTAATTGCTAGAGGGAACCTAATTTGGTTCAAATTTTCTGAATATTGTTTAACAACATATGTCCAAAGCTTTTAAAAGTCTATAATTCATGTGAAATGAGCATTCCAATACACTATTAGTAGAGCATAACTTGTAAAAGGACAATTTGGAAATAAATTTGAGTATTTCAATGTTTATGGCTATTGACTAAGTATTTCCACTTATAGAAGTTTATCTAAAAGAAGTAGTCTCACAAATGTGCATAAATACATATGGGGAAATATAACAACGACCTCAACATTCATTATTAAAGGAAGTATTAAACTATAGTTCATCTACAGAATGGAATAGCAATATCTCATTACAAAAAGGAAATACAAATGAGGATATTGATGGGAAAATTGACAAATATATAAGTGGAAAATTTACATAACAGTATGCTAAATATAGTCTATTAAATTTAATACTAATAATATGTAATAGCATGTCTTCTCTGTAGCATTTAAACTTTTAGCAAATTATATTTTATTTGTAATCAAGAGAAAATACATATACGTGTATAAATTTTTCACTCAGAAATTACATTTTTATAAATTTTTCCTGATAATAAATAATATGCCCCTATTAAAAATAATTATTTATCCCTGGCTGGTGTAGCTCAGTGGATTGAGTGCGGGCTGGGAACCAAGCGGTCCCGGTTCGATTCCCAGTCAGGGCACATGCCTGGGTTGCGGGCCAGGTCCCCTGTGAGGGCCATGTGAGAGGCAACCATACATTGCCGTTTCTCTCCCTCTCTGTCTCCCTCCCTTCCCCTCTCTCTAAAAAATAAAATAAAAATAAAATCTTTAAAAAAAAAACTTTAATAAAAAAATAATAATAATTATTTAAATAGGAAATGAGCTCAATATTGCATGTATACACACAATTAAATTTTATTTAGTATATTAAAATGTTTAAAGGTATATATTTTATTTATTTTTAAAATTATTTTATTGTTGTTCAAGTAGAGTTTTCTGCATTTACCCCCATCACTCCCCCTGCAACCCCAGCCATCCCCACCACCCTCTCCTGCTTCCACCCACCCTTAGTTTTATCTGTGTGTCTTTTATAGTTGTTCCTGAAAACCCTTCTCCCTTCCTCCTCCCATTTGCCCCTCCCACTTCTCCTCTGGTTACTGTCAGATTGTTCTTAATTTCAATGTCTCTAGTTATTTTTTGCTTGCTTATTTGTTTTGTTGATTAGGTTCCACTTTAAGGTGAGATCATATGGCTTATTGCACTTAGCATAATGCTCTCCAGTTCCATCCATGCTATTGCAAAGGGTTGGAGCTCCTTCTTTCTCTCTGCTGTGTAGTATTCCATTGTGTAAATGTACTATAGTTGTTTTGATGCATTCATTTACTGATGGACACTTAGGTTGCTTCCAGCACTTGGCTATTATAAATCGTGCTGCTGTGAACATTGGACATATGAACATAGGTTCTTTTGGATTGGTGTTTCGGGGTTCTTAGGATATAATCCCAGCAGTGGAATTGCCAGGTCAAAAGGCAGTTCCATTTTTAGTTTTCTGAGGAAATTCCATACTGTTTTCCACAGTGACTGCACCAGTCTGCATTCCCACCAATGGTGCATTAGGGTTCCCTTTTCTCTACATCCTCTCCAACACTTGCTGTTTGTTGATTTGTTTTTGATGGACATTCTGACTGGTGCGAGGTGGTATCTCATTGTGGTTTTAATTTGGATCTCTCTGATGGCTAGTGATGCTGAGCATCTTTTCATGTCTCTGGGCCTTCTTTATGTTCTCCTTGGAGAAGTGTCTGTTCAAGTCTTTTGCCCATTTTTAATTGGGTTATTTGTCTTCCTGGTGTGGAGTCATGTGAATTCTTTTAAAGGTATATTTTTGAATTAAAAAATTTCATATCTTTAAATTTAGGTGAATTATGAACTTTATGTGTAGTGCAACCTCACCTTGGCAAACAACTTCTAAAAATGTTCCTTATGTTTGTAAGCAAAATATAGAAATGGACACAGACTAATGTATACACATATGAAAAAAATTTTCTGATAATTTTTTTATTGTTGTTCTATTACAGTTGTCTCAAGTTTCCCTCATTGTTCTCTCCTACCCTATTCACCCATCCACCCCACTCTCTCACAGTCAATCCCCACCCTGTTGTCCATGTCCATGGGTCACATACATCTGTTCATTGAATAGACCCTTCTCCTTCTTTCCACCTTTTTCCCCCTCCCCTGGCCCTCTGGTCACTGTCAGTCTGTTTCCTGTTTCCATGTATCTGGTTCTATTTGCTCATTTGTTTGTTTTGCTCATTAGGTTTCTCTTATAAGTGAGATCATATGGTATTTGTCTTTTGCCAACTGGCTTATTTCACTTAGTATAATCTCTCCAGTTCCATCCATGCTGTTGTAAAAAGTAGGACTTCTTTCTTTCTGCTGTGTAATATTCCATTGTGTAAATGTATTATAATTTTTTGATCCACTCATCTATTGATGGGCACTTAGGCTATTTCCAGCACTTGGCTATCGTAAATAATGTTGCTGTGAACATAGGGATGCATAGGGTTCTTCTGAATTGGTGTTCAAGGGTTCTTAGGGTATAATCCCAGCAGTGGAATTGTCAGGTCAAAAGGCAGTTCCATTTTTAGTTTTTTGAAGAAATTCTGTAATGTTTTATACAGTGGCTCCACCTGTCTGCATTCCTACTAATAGTGCACTAGGGTTTCCTTTTCTCCACATCTTCACCAGCATTTGTTTTTATTGATTTGTTAATGTGGCCATTCTGACCAGTGTAAGATGGTATCTCATCATGGTTTTAATTTGGTTCTTTCTGATGGCTAGTGATGTTGAGCATCCTTCAATATGTCTGTAGGCCCTTTGTATGTCCTCCTTGGAGAAGTGTCTGTTCTGTTCAAGTCCTTTGCCCATTTTTTAATTGGATTGTTTACCTTCCTGGTTTTGAGTCATAAGAGTTTTTTATATATTTTGGAGGTCAAACCCATGTCCAAGTTATCATTAGCAAATATGTTTTCCTATATCAGTTGGTTCCCTTTTCATTTCGATGATGTTTTCTTTAGCCATTCAGAAGCTTTTTAATTTGTTGTAGTCCCATTTTTTAATTTTTCATTTATTCCCTTGCCCTAGGGGATATATCAGCATGTGATCTGCTGATGTAGACCCCAGCTCGTGGGGTCTGCGGCATTGTGGCTGAGACACGAGACGAATTGACACAGACGACCGAATCCTGCGGAGGAAAGGGACAGCATGGCCACTCTCAAGGGGAGAGAGCCTGACCCCTGCCTTGACAGGCTTTTATTGCTTTTACATGGAGGATGGTCCTCATTTACTATGCTGTAGGTGATTACCTTTTACAGATAACAAAGGCAAGAATGTCGCTCATCACTTCAAAGAGAAGGATGTTACAGATCCAGGGAAAAGTGGTTGAACTGGTCACACTCCATACTTGGGAGGTTTAGCACAGACTTTAGGAAGTTACTTTAGAGATATGCAGTAAACATTTGTTGTCTCAGTCCAGGGTGAGGGAGTTTTAGCAAGAGCAAGTCTCATAGCAGCCTAGGTACAATGCAGGCCTAATTCCCTACAGGAGAATCCATCCGTGGCTGCGGGTCCTGGGTTGCTTTCCACTGGCCTTTCCGAGTGGGAGCTGGGCCCACACCACGCAGAATGGTCTCCTATAATCTGCTCTGACTCCCTGTCTTCATGGTGTGACCTTCTGTGGTAGGAGACCTTTAGGACTCAGCAGTAAGTTTCCTTGACCTACTAAGCTAGATGATCTTGGATGCTTTTTATGCCATTAATGCAGGATTTCTGGTTGTAATTGGTTTTGGTTCTTGTTGGGTCATTCTTTGGTGGGTCCTTCCCTCTGGCAAGCTGACTGAGAGTCACTCTACCCACCATGCTTTGTGTGCTCTTGTGCCGGAACAAAACCAAGCAGCCCAAGAAACAAACCCACACCCACAAAAATAATCCCCACCCACAACCACAGTGTTAACAGAAATGAGACAATATTAATAAAGATGTAAAGAGATTAAGAATATTATAAGAAAGGAAAAACAAATACGAAATGACTAACTGAAAGAAAAATGGTTCTGAGAGGGTAGACAGAGGAGCAATAATAAGAGTGGGGAATAGAGACAAGGCGAAGAGAGAAAGTAAAATTTACATTGTAAATAAAAAAGAGATGGAAGAAGGCGGACTGGAATAAGAGATGGTAAGCATACAGTATTTGGTTTAAACAGAAATTTAAAATATATAGTAAGAGAGAGAATAAAATAAGAACCAAATTGGAGAAAAAGATCCCCCGTGGCACTATCAACAACAAATGAACAAAGATGAACATAGTTGGGAATGGAATAAAAGGGAAAAAGAAAGAAAAGCTTAAGAGATGTCTAGAGGCAAGAGACATGATTTTGAAAAGATAGAGGGACAGGAATACTAAGTGAGGAATGAAAACCAGGCTAAGGCAGGGAAAAATTAACATTTAAAGTGAAAAAAAGGGAAGGGCAGGAGGAAGGCCAGATGGAGTAGAAGAGGGGAATGATGACATCTGAGGTTTGAAATACAAAAGTAGTGAAGATCTAGAAACAAAATTGAAGGAATACAACGGCCACTGTATCCACAACGAACAAGCAAAGATGAATGAAGGTGGAGAAAAATAAGGGTATTTTAAGAATGGGAAAAAGAATGCGAGATGACTAATGACAAGAAAAATGGTTTTGAGAGGCTGGAGGGGGGAGAAATAGTAAGAGTATGGAAAGGAAATAAGTCATAGAAAGAGAGAAAACAAAATTTAAAATGGAAATAAGAAGAGGAAAGAAGAAGGGTACAATGGAGTAAGAGAAGGGAGGAGCAGAATATGAGATTTGAAATAAACTATAATATAAAAACTAGTGACCTAATAGGCACAAACTAGAAGGATAAGAAATGAATGTTAAAAAGCTATGAAGGAGAGAAAGTAACACAAACAATGAAGAAGACCCTGGTGGATTTCATCTCAGTAGAATCTAATGTTTACCACTATCTTCTCTTTCTGGATCCTTCCCTGGTGATGTCAGATGGTGTCCCAGTCTGGCCTGAGGCAGCCTGTTTGAGACAAATATCAATCTACAGTGTATGGCTGTCTCCTTCAGTTGTTAATCTAGTCCATCTATAATCTGTAGTCAGGTTTAAGCACCACAGGGTGGGGCAGAGTAATTCCTGCAGGCGAGCCTATTGCTTCCCCTCAGGCTGATGCCACTTAGAAGGGACTGCTCTGCCTGAGAAGGTGGCTCCTGCAGTATGGGGACTCAGCAAAGGGATCCTGGTGGCTGTTCCCTTGGTTCTCTCCTCAAAGTCACCATCCCCAGACTCTCTTCAAGCATCTCTGGTCTGCTCTGCCCCCACTTTGCACGAGCCCAGGGAAAGTGGCCGTGAATGAAATCTTATGCATTGGCCCTTTAAGAGGCTCTCTGTGTCTCCAGCCATCTCTCCCCAGCAGACAGAAACCCCACCACTTTTCACAGCTGGATGTTATCTGGGTTACTTTCTGACTCTGGTGCTGTAGGCTGGGGAGCCCAGTTTGGGGTTTAGACCCCACACTTCTCAGGGGGAACCTCCTAGCCACTGAAATTTCCGGCCAGCTCTTCAGCTGTGACCCATGGGAGCCCGGCCACCCCTCTCAGGCCTCCTCTGCACTCCATACCAGTCACGCTGTGGTGATGTGGTTTCCTCTCTCTGTCTGTGGTTATAAGGTTTCTCACCAGCTAGTGTTCAGTTAGTTATTAAGAATGATTTCTCTACAAATTAGTTGTAATTCCAGATGTGTCCTGGAAGGAGGTTAGTGTAGCTTCCACTTACTCCTTTACCATCTTGGATCCTGCCTGACAATATGTTAACAGTGGTTAATTTTGTATTATTGAATTTTAAGGTTTTTTTTATAATTCTATTTCTCCTCAGAAGGCATATACAGCTTGGAAAGATAAAATACATATATTTTAAACTCTGTATAGAAACATACATAAAAATTAAAACTGGATCTGCCATATGACCCAGCGATTCTACTTCTGGAGATTTATCCAAAGAAACCCAAAACGCTAATTAAAAAGAATAAATGCACCCCTGTATTCATTGCAGTGTTATTTACAATAGCCAAGATATAGAAGCACCCCAAGTGCCCATTAATGGACAAGTGGATAAAAAAGCTATGCTACATTTATACCATAGAATATTACTTGACTATAAAAAAGAATGAAATCATTTGCAATAGCCTGGATAGACCTAGAGCATATTATGCTCAGTGAAATAAGTAAGTCAGAGAAAGACCATTGCCATATGATTTCACTTACATGTGGAATCTAAAGAAGAAAATAAATAAACAAACAAAATTGTATCAGAGTCATAGACAGAGAGTGAACTAGTGGTTGCCAGAGGGGCAGGGGTTTGCGGGGACTGGGTGAAAAAGGTGAAGGGATTGAGAAGCACAAATTAGCAATTACAAAAGAGCCATGGGGACGTAAGCAAAGCAGTGGGAACACAGTACTGCGACAACTGCAATAACTATGTGTGGTGTCGGCTGGGGACTGAAAAGACTGAGGTTCAGAACACTACGCAAAGTATATGACTGTCTCACCGCTAAGCTGTACCCCTGAAACCAATCCAAAGTAAAATGGAAAGAAAAAATAAAAACTACATATAGAAACTGACAATCACTATAATAGAAATACATATGTCCAATAAACAAGTAAAAAGGTTTAGACTCATTAGGATAATCAAAGATATATCAGTATAAAACACTAATGGCATGCACATTTTCACTATTAAACTAGCACAGATTTTAAGAGTCCCTGGGGCCGAGAAGTAAGAGATGGCTCCTTTACTGTTTATGAAGAATATGTTGGTGTGACCTTTGAAAGGCAATTCAACAATAGTTAAGAACCTTAAAAAGGCTCATAATTTGGTCTGGTACCTGGTTCTAAGAATATATTTCAAGAAAGATATCAGAGTTGTAGGTAAGGATTTTTGTCATTTGTCCATTTAAAGTTATAAAAAATCAAAGTATTTAATCATGGGGGAAATAATTAAACCACATTAACAGTCATGTCTACAGTATTATGAGGCCATTTAATATTATGATTTTAATAAACTAGAAAGTGATCATGCTATAGTGTGAGGTGGAAGGAAAAAAGAATCAGGATGCCGAATTATATACATGGCCTAATTCCAAAGAAGAAAAACCCTAGAGAAAATATATTAACATTTTTTAACTGTGAGAAAATTGCAAGTAATTTGCTTGCTTATCTTTATATTGTTTTGTTTTTAAAAATTGTATATTTACAAATTACTTGAAAATAATGTGGAATAAGGGGCATAAACAAATACAACACTTAACACATGATGCAGGCCTGATGCGGATTCCGGCCCATGGAGACTGTGTGTTGTGGCCAAGACACACAAATTCACACGGACTACAGAAGTCCCGTGGAGAAAAGGGACGACAGGGCCACTCTAAATAAGAGAGAGGGCCCTGACCTCTGCCTGGACAGGCTTTTATTGTTTTTCTGGGTACATTACATGGAGGATGGTCCTCATTTACTATGCACAGGTTCACTTTAGGTGGTTACCTTTTACAGAAAACAAAGGAGAGGATGTTGCTAATTACATCAAAAAAGAAGGACATTTGCAAACGCAAAGGGAAAAGTGGCTGAACTGGTTACACCCCATACTTGGGAGGTTTAGCTCTGATTTTAGGAAGCTACTTTAAAGATATGCAGTAAGCATTTGCTTCCTCATTTCAGGGTGAGGGAGTTTTAGCAAAAGCAAGCCTCAAAGCAGCCTAGGTACAATACAGATCTAACTCCCCATGAGAAAACCTATCTGTGGGGGTGGGTTCTGAGTGCCAAGCTCACTCCCCAACAGTTTTCCGAATCAGGGGCTGGGCTATATTCCCCACTGCCACATGGAATAGTCCCCTATACAGGCCCAAGAAATGGAAGGTGGGGGGGCTTCCACAACACACACTGGCCCCTTGTAGAGCACCTCTGAGGTTTTTAGCAGAATTAGTCGAGTAAGAAGAACCTAAAGTTTACCATTAAGTTTACAGCTTTGCTCAGTGATTCTCAAAGTGTGGTCCCTCGACCAGGAGCATCAGCATTACCCATAAGAACTTCAAAATGCAAATTCTCAGGCCCTACCCCAGATTTATTGAACTATATATTCTGAGCATGGGGCCCAACAATCTGTGTTTTAACAAAAGCTTCACAGAGATTCTGAGGCATAACAAAGTTTAGAAAGGATCTTGCTGATACACGAAGTCTCCTGGCCTCAGGTATCAGTCACTGGGAATTCTCCACATTGGCACTGGTTTGGGCTGCAGACATTGAAGCCAGAGGACCTGATGGAGAGTCAGGGATCAGTTGATGGCAAAGTGTTGGTGTGCCACAAACATCATAGTCTCAGATGACTGTAAACCACAAGCAGAATGTTGCTTATTGTGTTTGTAGAATTTTGGTTCTGAAAAGAAATTTGCAAATGGTCTGATCTTTACATTTTTAAAGATGAAAAAAAGACTAAGCCAGGTGACGTGATTTAATGGAGCCTCATTATCAGCTAAAATCTGGGCTGAAATTTACTATCAGCCCACAAGTTTTATACTATATTCTACTGTCCACAAAGCAAAAAATCATAAGAGGAGTCTTTCAAATTTATTCTGGAATTATTTTCCATTCAAAACAAACAAATAGAAACATTTATTCCATTTAATATCTCCAATATATCTTCCAGGCTTGCTATCAAACATCTGTCTATTTTGAATAGCCTTGGGAAATTGTCTACTAGAAAAATAGCTAAACAGATTTTGTGAGTTGGAAGGAAACTGGGAGGCCAAATAATTCATAGTTTAGGAGGCTAAAATGCGTGGAGAGTATTCAATGATATTAATATTTTAAATTTGTGAGTCCTCTAGGCTGTTGTTATTCCCAGTGTGGTCCATGGTACAGTCAGTGTGGACATCACCTGGGAGCCTGTTAGAAATGTTCTCTCTCCAGTCCCACTCAGATCTACTGTACAGGCATCTGCAGTTTTCACAAGGTCTTTATATGATTCTTATGTGCATTGGAAAGTGAGAAATATTGCTCTAGGAGTTTCCCATTTACCTTTAATGATAGGAAATTGTTGCTTCTTTGGGTGGGGGAGATGGTGCTTTCTATAGAGTTGGCAAAGTTTTTACAAGGACATTAATTTCACAGAAGAAAAAGTATCAGTGTGTCTGACAAGCATGTGTTATACACAGATTTGGGAGGAGATTACAGAAGGAGAGTGTAATTACTCATTGGGATATATATTAGTTAGGGTCACCTGGTTGGCAAGTAACAGCAACCAATCAATCTGTCACACACAATAATAAAATGTGTTGATTACAGAAGCAGAAGTAGGGTGAGGTAGGGTAGGATTCAGCCATTACGCAATCAACAACTCAATTATGTCATCAAGAATTTAGATTCTTTGCCCTGGCTGGGTGGCTCAGTTGGTTGGAGTATTGTCTCATACACTAAAAGTCTGTGGGTTTGATTCCCAGTTCCGCACATACCTAGGTTGTAGGACCTGGTACGTATGGGAGGCAACCAATCGATGTTTCTCTCTCACATTGATATTCTCTCTCTCTCTCTCTTCCCCCTCCCCCCCGCCTTCCTCTCTCTCTCTGAAATCGATAAACATATCCTCAGGTGAGGTTTAAAAAAAAGGAAGAGGAAGAATTGAGATTCTTTTAATCTCTTCACTTCCCAGACCTAAGAGTCAGGGTCATCGTACGACAGGTGTTCCTCATATTTTCAAGATGACTATAAACAGAGCTATAGGAATTTTTGTTTACATTCAGTGAGAGGGAGAAAGAAAATATCTCCCCCAAGAATGGTTTATAATAAGGATGAACATATAATTTATTTTCCAAACCATGATCCTTTTAAGAATGAAAGTGGATGCTATTAATAATCACACCAAGACAAAAGGTACAGCCCTTGATTGTCTCAGACAAAATTAGACATGTGGTCACTGGTCACCCTGTGTATTAGATCTGTAAGTTTTTCCCTTCCATCAAAGGTCACATGCCTATCTCTTATTAAAAAAAAAAAAAAAAAAAAAGCTACCGAAGGAATACCCCAGGATAATTGACTTAGACTAAATTGGAATCCCATTCTACAACTGGAAACAGGGTGGATGAATAAATATTAAAAGCCAGAGAAGATTCCTATTAGGAAGAAAAAAATGAGATGAACAGGTGTTGGGTACGCAACTGACAGCGTTGATTACAGGAGGCCTTAGTAGAACCTACCAGCCCTCCAAGTAGAGATGGAGTGTTGGTGTTCAGCAACCGCAGCACCATTAGCCAGGTGCCCACGAACACCCTGGTTGCCTCTGATACTTCATTAGTATAATTGTTTGCTATTAAAATGGCCTTTATCTTTGGCAATTATCATGATAGTAGATGGTGGATGCATTTCTTTTTTTACTTGCAAACATCCAGTGTCAACTGCTCCTATTTTTTATTATAATTTCTACTGACTACTGACATCAGGGCACAACCATATAGGGCATGATGGTAACTTTGACCTTCTCTAAAATAAGATATTTATTATTAACATTATTGTTGTGAGCAAGGGAGTGTCTCCAAAAGGAGTCACTCACATGCATTTGTGTATTTTCACAATGCCAGGTATATTAGGGGAGACCTCCCCAATTAGCCAATGGAGTTACACAGCGGTTACACACAGAGAGGGGGAGCTTACTCAATACAAAAGAGCAGAAAGGGCATCCGGTATGAAGCCCCACTCTTTGGTGGGGTCCACAGGTGGAGAGGCGGGCCTCAATCTCAAGCCAGGCAGCTACAATGGCAGCGCATATTTGGTGAGTGGAAGTCCCGTAGGACTCCGTGTGATCCACGGTACAGACAAGCTCAAGTGTTGGGTGGTTGGGGCTCTGAGTTCTTACAGCCCAAGAAGGGGTGGAGGTACCACTCATATTGGTGTCCAGATGGAGTCCTTATCCAAGTGTCCAGCCTTGGGGTTTTGGGCGTTCCAGTCCTCCTCTAAGGGTGTTCCCATTACTCCTCATTATTTCAGCCTTGACATAGTGCTTGGCATAACTGTCGTGGCTCTCAGTGACTCTATGTTGGATTGTCAAAGGTCCCAAAAATGTGCTCTGCTCTTATTGTATGAAATTATTATTATGAACCTTTTTTCAAAGTGATAAAAGAGGTCTTGATAGCATTATTAAAGGTTTAGAAGTGAAAAGTATATCATGTCAATTTCCTGCTTCTGACATAAACAATTTCACCTTGGGGATATTCCCTTCTAGTCTTTGCTCACATGCATACATATTTTAACACAGAGGTAATCGTGACATAACTGTAATTTTGAGTTCTGTTTTTGTCACTTTAGCACCATATTGTAAACATTCTAATTAGGGTGCCATTCCTACCAGCAGTGCTCGGGGGAATGATGTTACAGAAGTGAAACCCTTGAAAGAGCTGACAGCAACATGAAAATCTTCTGTTCAAGCCCATATATTCTCAATCACTATGGGATTGGAGAAATTGTTACTTTGGCTTTAAATCTAGCTTTTATTGACAGCCCAAAACAAGTAATCATGGATTAAAACCCCTAAAAACTATGGCACTGATTTTCAAATTGAAGATGTGAGTAACAAGAAGCAAATGGGCCTGTTGGGTAAAGACAAAATTCGCCTCATCCTTTGCTCTCATTAGGGATATTGTGATTACACTCACTCTGCTATTTGGTGATGTTTCATGGATTTGTCAAAATATTTGGCATTTTAGTGTAAATTGAATTATGGGTCGATACATACAATTTTTAAATGGAAGAAAATGCTAAATGATTGACTCTATTTAGTCACCCCAATAAGTGGTCAAAGGACAGAGATAAGCAGCAATAAGGGACTTGATATTTCCCTTTCTTTCTGCGCTCACAAGCAAACAGAGCACCACCAGGATCTATGTGAAGGAAAGTACTTCCGGTATGGAGTGAGGATTTTCTTCCAGGTTCCAGAGCCTCATCAACTGACTACCCTTCACATGTCTGTTGCCCCTTTAGACTTTGAACTCCTAAATCAGATGTAAGTTTTTAACTCTTTCCTATAATCCAAGCTCCTAGCAGGGTTCCTGGCAATGTGGTGCTCAGTGGATATTGCCTGATGTCTAAATTAATCATAAAATAAATTCCATGGTACTTTTGAAAGCAACAGTGTTCATTGATTTTTTGTTAAAGCTGTGCTTTCTATCCACTCAACCTCTTCATGATGCTTTCTTCATAAAAGGGCATATATCATAAATTTCCCCTGTGATTCGGTGGGGCAATTTATTAAAGCCGAGGAACACTGAAGCCGCTGGAGCATCATTTCATAAATTGCCCCTCTGCTTCTGCTATGGAAGCTTCAGTGCGTCTGCTTATGGGCATCATAGAGCACCAATTGTGTCATTTCATTGCTTCAAACTAATTAGTCTGGATTAATTGTGTGATAGGAATGGAGGGAACATTTTCTGGGCAGTAGCCACTCCCCTACGTTGACACAACTTTTCTGGGGAAGCTGGCAATATGCACAACTACAACAACAAAACCTGCGCCTTTTCATCCTAGAGAATGAAGTCTGTGCCTTTCTGTGGAAAGGAAGAATCTGACAGACGGCAGAACCCTGTCCCTGGACCAGGCTGTACCAAGCACTGCATTTGGGGAAAATGAGAGAAAACTAGGGTTCAGTATTATCAAAGCAATAACTACTTTTTCTCTGTAAGTATGCAAAGTCAAAAATATTTACTACCTGCACCTTTTCAGAAAAAGTTTGTCAACCCCTGCCCATAGCAGTATATGTTGTCTTAAAAACAATAGACCATTTTTTACAGAGAACAAGCACACTAAGGATTTTGCTTCTTTTGTTTCCACAGAGAAGCCCCATAGGAAGAAATGCATAAATCACAGCAGAAAAGAAGGGAAAGAAGCCTGCTGGCCGGTGCTAACCGCTGATCATCCCACAGGGCTGGCACCGTTGCTGACTCCAGGGGCATACAGCTCTCCTGGTCAATAGGCCTGTTTTACCCTACATCTGCCATCCCCGGGAAACCATCAGACAATTACCGATGAGTCAAGCCATGCCATTTAAATCAGATATGGAACCACAGTCCAGAAAATCCTTGATTACTTTCTAGTTCAATGACAAAAGCTCTTCCAAGAAATCAAACCAGTTAAAACTTCCCATATGAAAAATGTTCTTAAGACCTAAAAGGAATTCATTGACTTCAGAATGGCTTAGGAATCACATTATCTACTTTTCATTTTTAATTTAATTTAACTTTTAAATTTTTCAGTTACAGTTGACATACAACATTATATTCATTTCAGGTGAACAATATCGTGATTAGACACTTGTATAACTTACAATATGGTCAGCCCAATAAGTCTAGTACCCGTCTGATACTGTACATAGCTATTATAATATTATTGACTATATTCCCTATGTTGTACTTTATATTTCCATGACTGTTTTTATAACTTGCAATTTGTACTTCTTAATCCCTTCACCTTTTTTACACATCCTTCCAACACTCCTTCCTTCAATAGACCAACAATTCTTTCCTGTGTATCTATACATTTGTTTCTGTTTGGTTTGATTCTTTATTTTGTTTCTTAGATTCCATATATAAGTAAAATCATATAGTATTCTCCAATGATACATCTGATAATGGGTTAATATCCAAAATATATGAGGAATGCATATAACTTATCTGGTTAAAAGAAAGAAAACAAGCTATCTGGTTAAAAACTGAGCAGAGAGCCTGAATAGACATTTATCAAAAGAGGACATACAGATGGGCAATAGACATATGACAACATGCTCAATGTCTTTAGTGATCAGAAAAGAGCAAATTAAAACCAAAATGAGATATCACCTCAGACCCATCAGAATG
>PVJI01026649.1:0-18760 GCA_004026765.1 Micronycteris hirsuta | reverse complement strand
CTCCAGCCCTGGGCCTTGGTTCTCTCTTCAGTCTCCCTGGATGCCATTCTCCCACGAGTTCTCCATGTCCAAATATACCTGTTTGGTCCAATCTTCAAGATCCAACTCAAATTCCACCTCCTCTTAAAAGACTTCCTGATTCCCCAATGTCAGGTACACATCTCTGTAGCAATGTATGTGTCTACAAATAAGTAATTGCCGTATGACTATAAAATGAGCTGTGCTCTACCTTGGTATTGGGTATTTGTGTGTCTTATTGGATTTCTGGAAGCTTTTCTCCCTTATTTAACTCGAAGCTCCTGATCAGCAAAGAAAGTAACCACTTCCTATATAACTTTGTATTTATTCCATAACTATATGCCCAGCCACTACTGGCTGAATGAATAGAAACAAATGCTTACTGCTGCTCTTAGCATATCCATCAGTGGGCAGTAAGTCATACATGATTGCCTTGCTAGAGAAAGAGGGAAATGTTCCTGGTTCCGTATTCCCTCAGTGTGGATCTAATGTCCCTCCAGGTGTTCCGGGGGATGGGGGGGACTCATCCTACAGATTGGAAGCTGAAGTAGATGAGTAGAAGCCATCTAACATTTCTTCCAATCCTGGAATTTTGTGATCTTATGAAAATAAAGTTATAACAGGTTGTGCTATATTAGGGGCTCCATTAGTATTCTTAAATGAATGAAGTCAATAGATAATATTTGCAAGTATGTTTGTATTTTAAGAGGAAGGAATCATAATACAATGCTAAAATACCCATCAACCCAGATAATTAGGTGAACTACCAAGTTAATTCATCAGAGTAGGGACGGGAGAGGAGGGGCAGTGGATAATTTAAGGGTTTTGCAGCACTGTGGTTGTAGGAAGTAGTTTCACGTTCTTAGGACAATGGCAGACATGGTATGTTTGATTTAATTCCTACATAACGTGTCAATGTAGAACAGGCATAAGCTCCATGATCTAAGGGTCAATGTTTTATTTAAAAGCACACTTCTATCTACATTACTTGATAATTTGTCTTTCTTTCTAAAATTCATTATGCTTGTAGAAACAACAATTGGTATCATTAACAGAATATTTTTACTAGTTTTAATTATTTCTTATAATGACAAGAAGATAAATAGGTATACAGTTATCTATGTACGAGAATGTATATTTTTGAAGAGACATTTTCTGCACTAGTGATAATACTCTGTAAAGTCAGAAGAGTCAATAGCGTGGTAAGTTCGCAGTGACAGATGATTACTAGAATTAGTGAGGCGGTCTCATTGTAAGGTATAAATATGTCAAACCACTATACTGTACATCTAAATATAACCTAGACTGTATACCAACTACGTTTAAATTTTAAAAAGGTAAAAAAAATTGAAGTTGTTGATCTGAACTTCCTCGAAACCATTCCACACTTCCCCCCCGCGACCCTGATTTTCGCTGACCCCGCGCACTTCCACTCCTCGGGGAGGCGGAGGGCGCCTTCCCGCCGGTTCCGTTTTGTCTCCTGACCCTCTGGCCGCACCAGTTGTCTCCTCTCGCCATCGTGCCTCCAACCGCCCTGTTCATTGTATTTTTCCTGTTTCAAATGAACGACGTCAAGCTTCCCTACTCTTAAAAGCGACAGCCATCCTCCTTACACCTATACCCTCTCTCTGGGCACTGCTGCGAACGGACGGAGCTCACCGTCGCCTCTGCTTCAGCTCCGCTCACTCTCTGCCACGTCACTCTGCGGACAGCGCCTGTGACAGGGACACCGAGGACCTGCCAAATCACAAACTGATTCCATTCTTTTTGGCTGTAATCTTGACCTTGCTGATAGTTCTTGAACTTTCACATCCCTTGGTGTTACCGTTGTCAGCCTCTGAGGGTACTCACACTCATCTAGCCACTGCTCTTTGACGCACACAGACACAAACACCCTACACTCACTACTTTAAATACTTATAAAGAGGCAAGTACTTTTTCAACTACAAATGATACAAAGTGTAATTTAAAATATTGGGGGAACACTTTGTAAAGTACATGGTTGTCTAAACATTATGCTATATACTGTGAAACTGATAAAAATATTATTGAATATAAACTGTAACTAAGAATAAAATTTAAAAAATAAAAATTAAAAATAAAGTATAATTTAACAAACACCCACAATCCAGAATTAATACCTATTAACACAGCATCATATTTACAATCAGACTTTTTTCCCTTAAGTATGACACTAGGAAAATTACATATGAAATATAATCCTATAATCTCCTTTAAAAACAAAAGAAAATATTGAATTTCAGATAAAGCTAGAGATTCTTTTGTTCACCATCTTTATTCAACCCTACTTCCTTTCCTGCCCTTCTCCTGAGGCAATCATTAGCATGACCTTGGTGTATGACTTTCCAGTTCATTCAAAAGGTTTTACTTATATGTATTACACATATATGTATTCAGATGTTATTTGGTTCTGTATATGTTTTATAAATTTACATAAATGATACCAAGTAAAAATTTTTATTTTTCTTGGTTTTTTTTGGGGGGGCAGTTCAACATTATCATAAAGTTGGTCTACGTTGCCATAAAAGATCACATTTATGCTACTTGTGTTAATACATTTATTTGTCTGACTCTGCAGCATTGGATAGATTTAATCCTTTGATGCTGAGTACTTAGATTGTTTCAGATTTTTGCCACTGCAAAGAAGGCTGTAAAGAATCTCTTTGCCTGCGTCTCTTACCCATGTGTGAAGAAGGTTCTCTGATGTATAAACCTGGAAGTGGCATTTCTGCGTCTTCTCAAGTCTAGCTTCAATTAGATGCACGCCCCGCTCTACTGCCAAAGTTATCTTTCTGTAATAAAAAACGTAACAGTGTGACTTTCCTGCTTTAAATCTTCAATTGGCTTCTCCTTTACTACAAAATAAATTGTACAGTCCTTAAGGACTGAGTAAGGTCCTTTCTTATCTGGTTTTTAACCCCCTCTCCAGGTGTATCGCTCATCCTTACACTGTATTCTAGTCCTACTGAACTACTTTCAGTATTTCAGCACCTCAGAACTACTTTTCTGAGTGGGACAACTTGGTCTCTGGTTCTCTGTATCTGCACGTGCTGTGCCCACAATCTACGCCTGCTAACTCCTTCCTGCGCTTCACAGTTCAACTCAGCTGCCATCCCCCTGGGAATCCCAGTTTCTCTCCATCTAAGATGACTCAGACATTCAGAACAAAACTTGCATCTTCTAATAATTAACTGCCAAGATTACTAGTCACAACCGCCCTCCCTTGTGTCCTTACATCCGGGTAAAGAACCTGCGAAGTCCTCCGTCCGTAACAAGCAGCGCACCGGGCATGGATGTCCTGCAGTGAACCCCGTCCCCGGGGCCAGCGCTCCTTTTCCACTGACAGCACGGGGACAGGAAGTGGGCTGCACACAGCTGTGTGCACACACACAGATGGAAGAGGGGCAAATGCACTCCGCTGTTTCAGACAAAGAGAGTTTTACCTCCTCATCTGTTACGTGACCGCTCTGTGTTCTCTACCCTTTCTCTCTCTGTCCTCACCTATGCAACAATGACTGTTAAAGACATAACTGAAAAACTCCTTTCCTCAGTGGGGCTACAGTCACTACTGAAATATGTGTGCCCCATTTCACACAACCTCCATGAACAAAGGACACAGAAGACCCACTTGGGCTAAAATGACTTCACAGATTATAGACTTCACTGTGTCTTACGTATGAAAACATTTCTTCCCGCAGATGTGAATGGCGAGAGCAACCATAGCAGCCATTCCTCCACAGATCAGCGCATTTCATCCATAATCAAGAAAAATCATCATTTGAAATATGGGAGTAGGAACAGTTTTGGTCCTGTGTGCAGGTAAACAAGCAGACTGCTCCGGAAGGATGGCGTTCCCGAAGCCTGCAGTGAGGGGGTTCTGACTATGGGGTGGGGGGAGGAAGAGAAGGAAAGTGGGTTAACAACCACACTGAGAGAAAGTTACGTGTTAAATAAGGAAGCTTCCATTTTTCTTACATACCACTGCTCCCAGCAACAAAGCAGCGAGTGCCCACTATGGGCGGGGCCTGTTCCAGGTGTAACTGACACAGAAGCGAGAGGCTGGGAGGAGGACGAAGGGATTACAGGCTGGAGAA
The DNA here is from genome assembly GCA_004026765.1 of Micronycteris hirsuta. Taxonomy (NCBI): domain Eukaryota; kingdom Metazoa; phylum Chordata; class Mammalia; order Chiroptera; family Phyllostomidae; genus Micronycteris; species Micronycteris hirsuta. Next base: position 14,627 of record PVJI01026649.1, on the reverse strand, counting down.
GGGGACATAATCAAGGGGACAGCTAATCAAGAATGATAAGTGCTGGGATACTGGCACACAGCACTGCTATGAAATTTGAAAACACACAGAAAAGTTTCCAAACTCAGACTTGAGGGACTGAAGCACAGATGGGACTGAGAAGAGAAGGTGCCATTAATGTTCACGGTGGCTAGCAGGGGATAATAAGCTGCTCCATAAATTAGATGTGTCCTCAGTGGCAGCTCTATGTGCGCTTTGCTCTGTAAGAGACACAGTGACCTAGAGGGGAGTTTGGAAATAGTCCCCTTGTTCACCAGACCCCCAAAGGCAAACCTTCTCGGCCAGGGAGCACCTGCTGGGCAAAATGCTATTCTGCCGACAGCCACCACCAAGGCCCATTCCGGGGCTGGAGTGCAAGGCGGAGTCTTCAGCTGAGAACAGAAGTTCCTCGGGGGCTGACTGGTCTGCGAGCTCAGGCCTTAGGGAGCCTCCTGATTCCTGAGAGCTCACCCGCAGCTTTGCATGTCCTCTCAGGTGTGACCTTCCCAAGGTACAACAAACTTGGGTACTGACAGACCCTGGGACTTACGAGAATATCTGTTGCTAGTTCGCAGAGATGAGAGGCTGGGAGACCTGCAGCAGCCCTTCCCTGCACAGATCCCGCTCTCCCACCCACTTTCCCAGCCTTGTCTCCTCCCACTCTCTGCTCCTCACTGTGCACCCTGCCCAGGTTCTCACCACATCCTGGAACTCTCCTGGCTTTCCTGACACCCAGTTTGCATACCGGTTCTCTAAACATATAATGACCTTTCCTTTGGTAACTGGAGGAAATCGACATATCCTTCAAATTCAGTTGATTTATCCGCGTCCTCTTCAAGCAGAAAGGAGTCTGTGTGTATTCACAACTCTGGATATGTCATGTTGCCACGCTGTTCAACATGACTAGCTTTCTGTGCTGATTCCCATTCAGGACGGAATCTCCTCTCCACCCCAAGCCCAGAATCTTCTCCTACTCCTTGTCTTTGCAGTGAGCACCTCCACCTGCCCAAGGCAGATGTCTGAGCCCCAGTGTATCACCACACCTAACTAACTGTGTCTCCCAAACTCTCTTAAATTTCTCCCTGTATTTGATTCATCACTGGCCTAGATGATTCTTTCTTTTAACTAAAGCTATTTTCAGCTGGTCTCCAGCCCCTCTTGCCTTTGAAGAGGCACTTCTGTCAGTGGTTAAACACATGGACTCTCCTGCCTGCTGGTCCTAGTTCATATCTCAGCTTCTTTCCAGGGCTTTAGTAAAGAAGGGAATGACAGTACTCCCTCTTAGCCTGCTTCAAAAATAAAACACGGTAACATATGCAAAGTGCCTAGAATAGATCCTGGAACAGAATGCGGATTCCCTAAGCATCAATAGTTACTATTATTCTCCCAGCATCTATGCCACCTTTAGAATTATTTTTGAATCTGCTTTTTGCGAATATGATATCTTCCCTTGAAAAAATGGTTCTGGGGCTTTCCGTAGTCTTTAGAACTTGGTGGGTTTTGTAAGACCCTCCATGGCCTGCTCCCGACTTGTCTCCCAGCCTTCTCTCTTGGACGTCCACACACACGCTGTGCTTCAGACCAGGGGCCTCCGCCCTTCCCTGCCTTCCCTGGTCCTGCCGCTCTGTTCTCTTTAGCTTCCTTTCCTGTGAGTTACTCCACTAGAGGGCACTTGACCTTCACCCACCGGGCCTTTCCAGCTCCTTCATCAAAATCAGTTCACAGGCCAAGGTCACCATTTGAGGAGCCCAAGAAGACAAACAAACAAAAACAACCAAAATAGTTTAACATGATAATAAATAGTGTTTATTTGTCTTCACAATTGTATATAGTATTAGGTATAGATTATTTTACATTGTAGTTATTGGGGACTTTTCTTTTTCCCATTGTTGTCAACGCCCTTCCAGGGTGTTCTGGAGCCGAATATAGACTACTATGGTCTAGCTACATGATGAGAGCACGGCTGACACCAAGGGCTGCTTTATATCCGCGAGACTGCTCTGTAGTGACATTTGAAGTGGGCAGAAAAAACCATCTCCACTTTCGAACGCTGGGACCTAAAATTCTACTCTAGTAAACCTGTGTCTGCTCAGATTGCCCCCACTTGCACGTCCTCCCGGGGGGACTGTCCCCTGCGTACCGAGGACTCACGTGCCAGCCCAGGCTCCTTTCTAAAGGAGGGAGACTGGCTCCCAGAGGGGGAGGAGAGGAGGTGAGAGCCCCAGGGAGGGGAAGGGAGGAGAAGGGATCCTGAAACGAAGTCGTGAAACGCCTGCTTTAGTAGAGATGCCCTAACTAAATACTTGGCTAGATACTATCTGTGAGGAAGAACACAAATTCTTAAGGCCCTCTTGCACATCCAAAGAAACCAACACGGTTCCCTCAACGAAATGTTTATCTGATAGACTGCGTTATTGAAAAGAAACTATTAGTTCAAACTATTAAAGTGGAAGAGAGTGAGCTTAAGATTTAATGATAAGGCCCTGACCATCCCATAGTCCAGAGATTAGGTCAGCTGATAAAAATAAAGATGTGGCATTTCCTTGCACAGCTTAGCAGTGTGTGAGTAAATGTGCATCCTGTTATACCTGTAAGACAGCCACTGGGCCAAGGCAACCTAAGCTGGGACGCACCTTGGTAGCTCTGGAGCCCAGCACTGGGGTTCATTTCCTGGTTTACGCGTGGGCCCAGCCGGCCCTGGTGAAACACTTGGCATGTGCCTGCTCTTTGGGTTTGGCATTTCCCCTTTCCCGGTGTCTGTGTCAGTCTGATTTCCCTTTCACGCTTGCTCCTCACCATCAGTGAAGACCTGCTCTGCACCACTCTCCGTAACCCTCAACCTGCTCCCTAAGAGCGCCTCCTCCCTAAGGACTAGCCTTGCTCCCCGTATTCTCAGATGATGCCTTAGATATTGGATTCTTCCAGACAACCCACGGGCTGCCTCTGGCCTAACACAGTATCGCTGCTTCCCGGACCACCCCCACCTGCTCGCGGCAGCCCAGATAGGGCACAAGTTGTGCCTCTTGAAAGGTCTAAATGGATTCACTGATGTCCTGAGGGCCAACACTACTTTATCCCAATTTACTCCTGAAAAGTGAATCTCTGAGTTCACTGCTGAGGACTATGCCTACTAAATAGAAAGGCAAATACTAATCAGAGTCTAGATTAAATTAAAATCATATACGTTAAGTTTTAAAGGGAAAGATACTAGTTCTATTTGGGTGTCTCTACTTCTTTAAAAGCTAAAAAATCTTAATTTAGCTTATTCTCCAAGAACTTGGATAACTTGATTTACTCAAATCTCTGAGTGGTAAACCTGATCAGAATAGCAATTTAAAACCATTGATAAATCACAATCATTTATAATTTCTGTGGCAAGTGGTTTCTTAGTAATAATGTGGTTCTGGAGTTTAGAAATTGCTTTTCACAATTAATTTGAGGAGCTTCAAGTTTATTTCTACAACAAGACCGTGTTCACTTGCAGTCTGAGATGCCGGCTGGATGGGATAGAAAGGGGAGGAGTTATAACTGCCGCATTGGAGCTTATGTATGAGTGTGGATGTGCTGGATGTGAAAGCCAGCGGTCACACATGGCACGAGGGAAAATGCTAAGGACCGAGAGTACAGAAGGAGGTGGCAAAGGACCTCCACCTGCTGGTGATGCGTTGGTGCGTGCCCCTGGCGTAGTAACAAAGACCCTCCTACCGTGAGATCACTCTCATACAGGCAAACTTCAAGAGCTTTAGTCATCGTGATGTGGAAAGGGATACCGCTAGGAAATTATTAGAAAATATTTAAAAATTTTACCACCAAATGTAAGAAGAGCCCAAAAGGAGACCCAGATTCCCGTCATGAATCTCCCTGCAAAAGCTGGGTTAGGTCATTCACTTTAAACATCAGCTACCATTTACTTGTACTGTGTCGAGTCTACTCTGCATAATCTAATTTAGTTTTCACAAAGCTATAAGCCTACTTTTGCCCAGCCCTGTATTGTCTCCATTATAAAGATGAGTGGACTGAGACTTAGAGAAATTAAGTAACTTGTCAATGGTGGTTCTGATCGTAAGTGATGGTGAAACTAAACATTGAAGCAGCTCCATGTGCCTCCAAAGCGGAACCCATGACTCTGGTGCTGAACTGCCTCTCCTACGGCCCCCTGATTTCCAGTGCTGCTGGGAAGTGATGCGCTAGGAGTAACGGATCGACCTTCTGCCAGCCCCAGCTCAAGTTTGCACCTCTGCAGACACTGCAGACGCGTTCCTAGAAGGAAGAGCAGCAGCCTGTGTGGTGGCTCCTGCTGGCTGGAAGAGGCGGTCCCGGGCTCTACAGGCCTTAGAGGACCAGCAGGGCCAAAGGTTTCTTAGGCGGGGATTATTGTGGTGCCTACCTTGCAACCTCTAAGAAAATTTGGGTGTACTAGAAACTTGACACTCAATTAAATATCTGTTAGATACTCTTCCTCTCACTAGAATGGAAACTCCACAAACACAGGGATTTCACTTCGTTCACTGCTGTGTTCAGGCACCAAGAACAGTGCCTTCCAGTTAATACATACTTAGTTGATATTTTCAAAAAGTGAGACCTTAGCTTCCCCTGACGGAAGAGTGACTTGATTCGTCCTCTAAGTTAAGAATGCAGAAAGAGCCTTTTAGCCGCTTAAAGCTGCACCACCTAAATAGAGTGGGCGATCAGCACTAGCAGGAATCTGAGTGGGAATATGGGTTGGTATCCAGACTCAGAGTTGGGAGAGGGGCCGGGGGTCAGGCAGCAGCAGCGTGGAGGGGAGCCGAGATGGAGAGTCAGATCCAGGCTGGGCAGGAGGGGCAGGAGGGGAGGAGACCTGGGGTCTCAGAAAACCCCAGCCTAGGGCAGTGCCACGTTCTGTCTGAGTCACGGGAGGAAACTCAGTATCAAAACCTGATAATTAACATGTAGTTGGTACATAATAGATGTCAGGCATTGCTCTCAGTACTTCGCACACAGTGACTCGTTTAATCCCCACACCGACAACTGATTCAGACAGAGGCTGAGTCACAAGGTCACCCAGGGAGCAGCAGAGCACGGATTTGAACCCAGGCCAACTGGTTCCAGGGCTGCTGCTCTTAATTGTGAGATTTCAGGACCTTAATCGCAGCCATCCCGGGAGGGTGCCTGCATCGGATAAGATGTTGTAATCTCCACCATGCTGCCTCAATAATAAGTGGTGGTTAAGAACACAAGTGTCCACACACGTTGAAAAGAATGTTTTCCTAAAGTTCTCACCCTGAGTCTCAAGGCCATGACTGCCCCTGTAGGGTTTCTTCCCCTTCTGGAATAAAATACACAGAAGCAATTACATAGGGTGTGTGGGACCCCTGCCTGGGTCAGGGGTGCGCTTCTGTGGGAGTACGGGCCATTCTAAGCAAAGGGGACACCAGGTGAATAAGGCAGCCAGGCCCTCAAAAGGCACTTTGGGGGCAGTGGGGCGGTCTGCGCCTCACACAGAGCCACAGAAAAGTGGCACAGTCACAAAGATGACAGACGCCTCAGTCCTAAGGGGCTCCTATAACAGCAAACAGTAAAAAAGGTTAAATCAGAAACAAACAGTTTTTACCAAAAAACCTGCCTGAAGGGCTTTCTTCTACCTCAAATATACACAAGACCACACACACACTCACATGCTAGCTCCCATCTACATACACAGAAGTCACTTTACCCACTTTACCCAGCCCACTACTCACTGTAGCCTGGGAAAAGGAACGTATGCGGGCAGATTTAGAAATCAGGTTACCTAATGACAAATACAAACAAGATTTTTTCTTTTTATAGAAAACACCAAGTTAAACTTGAAAGTCCTGTAATAAATCCTTAAATTCAAAACCCCTTAGAACCACTATTTTTTCTACGAGTCAGTGCTGCTCAGAATCCCCCACCAGCTGGCTAGGGCATGTGTGAGAAAAACTGTGTATTTGGGGAGTTGTCCCCGCACCAGGCATTTTTCTCAGCATCGCGGCCGCTCAGCCACGCTGCCCGGGCACCTGCAGGATCAGTCGGTTTGCACAAGCAGCTTCCCAAGCCAATGACGTAGCTCTCCTTCTGCTGTTCCCAGGGACCAACATCTGTCAGAGATCAGCGTATGCATCCGCGTATTAAAGCGCTCACTGTTCTGAGACCCTGCACTTAATTTTCCCTTGGGTAAACAGAGCCAATAATGGATAAATACTCAAGGATCAAATATCCTTAAACTAGTGGAGGGAGCTGTGAGTGCAGACTTTAATCTACATCAGAAGTGAGAAAAAAAAAAAAAACAGAGCCAAAAAAAAAAAAGAAAAAAGAATATGACAGAGGCTCTTCAAGACCGAGGAGCCTGGGAAGGAGCTCCTGACACCAGCCATGTGATGCCTTGGGAAGCGTCTCAGGAGATGTTCGCCAGGCAGGGCATTTAGGAGTTCTATGGCTGAGTGTACGTAAATGTTAAATATGGCGCGACTCAACCACACTATCATTGTCTTTTCAGAAAATAGCAGAGGGTCTTCTGGCATGCCATTGTCCAAGCTAGTCGAGCCCACTCTCTGTAACCGTACACCGGAAGATGTCTACACATGTCCTAATTGCATTTCAAGGCAAGTCCTAATAGGAAGAAGAACTTTGCACAGGCTGACGGTCTTGGCCTTTGAGTCCACGGTTGGCCTTCTAATGGCTGAGCCAGCCCCTCAGGGAAAAACACACAGCTTGAGTTTATCTTTCAAGTGTAAACTTCTGAGGATGAACATTCAGACTCAGGAATTCTTGTCTCATACAGAGGTGTGGTGTATTTCATAGTTTCTATCTAAAATTTTCTTAGAAATGCTCTAACCTTTCATATAATTTTGCCTCAAAGATTATTTCTTCCCAACTTCATCAGCATTATGCAACAACACTATTATTTTCTGATTTTCTTAAAAAAAAAAGCATTCAGCCATTCCATATTAGAGATTTTCTTTTTGTTACTTCAAAAAATTAGAGATTTTTTCTTGTTACTTAAAAAAAGTATATAAATCAGACTTGCCATGGACTGATACTCATCATCGTCATGTATCTATCTTACCTAAACCATTAGGGGTCAACTTTTAAATTCTCCATATACAGGAAAACAAGAGATGAAATATATAGCCAGTGGTTATGGTGGTAAATTGCCAGTAGGAAAGTAGGAAGAAAAGTCCCAGGTAAGATGCTCCTCAGAAACCAAGCTGACATTATCCACACAGGTGTCTGTAGTGCATTGGTCTTGGCCTCCAAAATTGCTGCGGTATATAGGTGCCCCCATGTGTCCTTTCTAGTTGGAGCCGAGTTCTCCACTCTTATTTATCCTTGCCAAAAAAGCACCTTATATATCCTTATATAACCTTCAGAGTGGACAAGGCAAAATAGCACTGGTACTTGAGTAAGAGGAAGAAAGCAATCAAACGATTTGGGCTAGCTCAGATGAGGTTCCCAGCTTTCTCCTCTACAAGAGCAAGCTGTTAGTACAATGCCAAATGAAAATGAGAATCCTAGAAAGCTGAACTTAAGAACTACATCATTTATTTTTCAGTGGATTAAAGAATGTTTAAGCCTTGAGAAATCAATGAGGGAATAACAACACATAGATCCTGTAAATAATGAATGAGCTGGATTAAAACTGTATTAACTGTGTTAAAACTGCATTAATAAAATTACCAATAACTGAGAAGGCAGAAACAGCCAAAAATAAAATTGCCATCACTGAAAAAAGCTCTTCATTCTTATTCCTTGTGTTTTTGCAAATGGGTCTTTTCATTTATGTGGTGAGGAAAAACTAACAGACATGCATGCATGTTTAAGAGGCAATAGTGATATGACTGTCAAGTTAAAACTCACTTGAAAAAATTTCTCCTCCTTTAACTGCATGGTTCTATGTATTTGCTGATTTCCTTCCTGGAAAATGTATTTTTGTGCTTCCATCTTGCTCAGAACCAGAGATCTTCAAATCTAGTTTTGCATGTATTTTCCCATGTAATCGACACTGTCGACAAGCTAACTGTTACTATTTTATAATGAGCAAAGTTAAAGTCTAAGCGAGGCTAAGAAAATGCTTGGATATAATATGTAGAGTTCTAACCCAGAGGTATCTGAACCCTAAATCTAGCTTCTTAGTACATCCTGCTTTCCCTCCTGAAGAAATGGATTCCCGTCTTTTCACTACCAAGAGCCTCTTTTTAATTTTTCCTTTCTCTCCCACTAAATCCAGGTCTTGATATAATTTTGACCAGCAAACAAATGATAAAAATTAAGTCACAACTAGTTCTCTATTTGTAGTCATAGAAAATATTTATTAAAATACAAATGAGTGTGTCTGACCAATATGAGATAATGCTGAGTTGATACAATTTCCAGGGGGTTTCAAAATAACATTCTTGCTAGTCTATTCAACACATTGAATTTAAATGTTTAATGTGGATCATTAGGCTTTTTGAGATACCAAAAAGAGTCATCCTGTGTGTCTCTGTGACTCTGGGGACCACTGGTCTCTCTAATGGCCAAAAGAAGACACCAAACTCGATGTTTTTAAATAACAGAAGCAGGAAATGTAATTGTGCTGTTCCTGAGAAAGCATTACCTTGAGCCAGAAATCCTTTCATATGCCAGTCTAAATCCCTCCGCTCCGGCATAAACCCATTTCCTCTCCTGGCCTCGGGAGAAATGGAAACAGCTGCCAGTTGTCTTTTAACTCTCTCTCTCTGCAACCAGCGGCTGGTCCGTCTTTATTGTCCGCACTGCATTGTGAGCCACCCACGTTGGATGAATTCCTGACAAACTGAACTGTAGGTTTTCTATCCTGGCTCTCATTTCCCAACACATTTTCCGTGTTCTCTTTTTGTTATGTGAGTAGGAATTTAGGGGATCCCAACACAAAAGCCCCCCCAGCCTGAGAAGTATCTCACAGGCTTGCATGTATTGTTCATGTAGCCCCAGGCTGGAGGGGAAGGACAATCTGATATCATGATAGCTGAGACTAATATCTGTTGCTGCTATTCCAATTGCATTTAGTACTTCTGGAAATTCTTGCCTTGGGTCACAGCACTATTACCAGCTGGGGTCAAAATACACCAGATGAAGGATTCATATTTCCAACTAATTCATTATTCTGAAGGCCTTTATGAAGCATCTGGATGGGTCACACTATGCGGATTGCTAGAGAATCATTAGGAATAATGACAAAACTGTTCTCCAATATCAATCAAATACTGCCCAGTCATTAAATGACATCTTAAGTTCTCATCAATTCCATTTTCATGTCCCATTAACAAAAATAGAAACATAAAAATAGTATTTAATCTCACTCACAGACAATCCTAGAGGGAACTCCATGAAGGGATCTGATCCGTCTCCCTAAACCCCAAATAACACAAAATCATGTCTCCCACACAAAATCTTTTCTATTATTGTGTTTTGGATCTCCAAGTTTGAAGCATCAAATAATGGTTGTAACTACACAAAGATAAATTTCAATCTTTTTTGCAGCTATTTAATGGAACCAAATTCCCAACTCCATTGGAAAGCAAAACAAAACAAGTATTCCCAAAATGTACAGATTCTGATCTCTAAGAAAAAAGTGGCATTCTCTTTAGTCAGCCCTGTTTCTTTCAAAGTCATGTTCCAGATAAGAGTTGTATGCATCCAGGCGCAGGTGAGAACACCATCTGTTCTTTAAAAAGCTTTTATTACAAAACTGTCTTTTCTCTACAACCATAAATTTTTATAATAATTTTAAATATTGTCACTTTTTATTTTCCTTTGGCTTCAGAGGCAACTTTCTATAGTCATTCTCTTTCGATGTGAAGAGCTCTACTAAGAATAGAAGCTAAAAGTTGGTTTTCCTACTGAACGATGTCATCCTAAGGACCCAGGTCTCAGAATGGAAATCCAGTGACTTCAACTTGGCTGAATTTCCTAACGTACCTACACAATTTCTGCAAACATTTTAAAGGAGCAAATGGCAAATCTGTTTACATTTCTAACTCCATCGAATCACAAAAAGATTATGTTATGTTTTTATTAAAAAGTAACATTGCCATTTCTGCTGCCAACTGAAATAAAACAAGGCTAACTACCTTGGTGTATACTACATGTCATTCTAAGACACTACACTGAGGGAAGCCCGTGAGACTAGACAATTATCTTCTTTCATGGATTGAATGGTGCCCCTCCCTCAAAAGATATATCCACGGCATATCCATGGAACCTGTGAATGTGATCTTAGTTGTAAAAAGAATCTTTGAAGATGTAAATCCTGGGTGCCCTGGGTGCTCCCTAAGTCCAGTGATATTTATCCTTACAAGAGACATGCTGAGGAAAGATAAGTGGGCAGAATAGGAGGAGACCACGTGAGGACAGAGGCAGAGATGGGAGGGATGCGGCCCTAAGCCGGACACCCAGAGGAGAAGATGGTGGGGCAGAGATGGCAGTGATGCCTCACAAGCCAAGAGACACTGGGAGCTACTAGAGCACACATGGCAAACACAAGGCCCACGGGCTGAAGCCAGCTCTCCACCTTGTTTCATCCGGCCGGCACCTTCTTTCCACCTGGCGGCAGCGCCCTGCTCCTTGCCCCTAGATAAGGAGTAGTTACATTTATACAGTCCTAAAATTACATTTGGCCCTTTGAAGGCAACTGCAAGGCTGATGTGGTGCCCGGTGAAAATGAGTTTGACACCCTGTCTGGAAGCTGGAAGAGGCAAGGAACTGAATCTCCCCTGTAGCCTTCAGAGGAAACACTTCCCTCCGGATGCTTAATTTTGGACTTCTGGCCTCCAGAATGTGAGAGATTTCTGTTGTTTTAAGTTACCAAGTTTGTAGTAATTTGTTATAGCAGCTTCAGGAAACTAACATCATTATTTTTAAAAATTGACTAGCTTAATAACCAAATCTAATTGTATAGCCACATCTACACCAACCTGTTTTCCATAAATCAGTAATAAGATTCAAGAGGAAAAAGATTCACCTGCAGCTTAGTCATTCATAAAACAAATTTTTACTCAATTTCTACATGCCAGGCCCAAGGGCCATTCTATTCTTTCTCTTTACATCACATCCAGTCACCAACTCCTATTCCTTCTCCTTCTAAGTCTTTCTGAAACGCATCTTATCTCCCTCTCCCTGCCCCTGTGTTTGCTCAAAATTCCACTATTTTCTCATTTGGATCTCTGAAACGGCTTCCCAAGGCATCTCCCTGCTCCCAGCCTTCTTATAACCCCATCTCAGATCTACTCCTCTTGTCCGTCTCCAACACAGCCACCAGAGTAAATATAACCGCATAATTCACTCCCCTCTCCAGATGCAACCCTCCTGGGGTTACTTATAACCTGTCTTACAAAAGCTCACCTTTTGTCATAATACACAAGGTACTTCCCACCCCTCTCTCATCTCTCAATGTTCCTCTGTTTCCTATACTGAAGATGCACTAAACTGATCTGTTTTCCAAGGCCTCCAGTCTCTGCTTAAACAGTGCCTCCTGGGCAGGATCCACGCTTGCCCCCACCACCCCCCGCCCCCTGCCACCGCCCCCCGCCACCAAGCCAGTCATCTTTTTCCACCAAAGTTCACACCCCACTTGATGCCTGGCCTTTTCTGAGTAGCCTCTGTCTTCCCTCTGCCCTCCTTTGGTCCAAACTCAATTAGATCTCCTTCCTTTGTTTTCCACTGCTTCCTGTGTTATCATTTTTTCTGTTTTCCTACCAAATAGAAAACATCATGAAGCTAGCAACTGACTGGTTATCAACTTGGCAGCCAGAGGAACAGGTGAGGCAGCTCCCGAGGGGTACCTGTGGCTCTGGGGAGTGCCCTCTGCATGTCTCCCAGCACTGGTGCCAGCCTGTACCCGGGGCAGGTGGCCCACCGCCACAAGTTCTGCAGATTTGGGGCTCTGCAGGGCCAAAAGCCTCAGAGACAGCCACCTAGATGTCACCAACCCATGTTTCAGGTTTCCTTAACCAGGTTTTCTTAACCAGGGCTCCTACCTTCACACGGCAGACCCGCCTTGGCAGAGCACTCAGACATGGGGCTCTGTGAGTCTAGCAGACCATCGGTCTGCTGCCCAGCTTCTGCTGCCCCTTCAACACGGGAAAGGAGGGTCTCATTGTAAGCCTCTGACTGCATGTGAATGGCCCTTACTTTCTCATCCTCCCTCTGTGGGGCATCTAGACAGCTTAGCAATAACCAGCCAAGTCTGCTGTCTTGTAGATATTTTTCCAAGTGCCCAAACCAGCACGTCTGTAATCATGTCATTTCATCTGGACATTTTTCTAGGTCACCATCTGTGAAATCTGTACCCTACATACTATTCATGATGGCATTCTCTTCACCTGCCATGTGGTGACAGACCCAAATCTCCAAATCACTCCTATTTTCTTGGACCACTCTCAGGATCGCTTGTATTGCATTAGAGAAGCAGATGTCAAAGTGAGATCAGAGGTGCAAGAGATTTACTGAGTGAAGCATCTGCAAGAGAAAGAGCTGGAGGAGGTGGGGAGAGTCTCTGGATCACAGTGCAGGTGTGACCCCATGAAGGAGAGAGGGGGAAGGAAGAGGGTTGGGTGGGAAGCGCCACAGACTGCAGAGCAGTTCTAAAAAGTTTCAGCTAGGCCAATGGACAGTCCTTGAGGCAAAGTCAGCCATCTGTCAGGAATGGACCTTTTTACCTGCGCCACAATCAGTCACTGGCTAGGAGCAGCTTCTGGGAGGTGCGGCAGTGGTGGGAACTTAGTACCTGCGGCCATCCATCAAGCACTTCTCCTAGCAGAGATGTAGGTGACATATTTTCATGGCCAACACACTCATCTAGTTGCCAAATGACTGGCTTTATTATAAATGAAACATAGACAGGCAGTTCTCACTTTACACTGTTCCAGAATGCATGGATTTCAGTTACTAAGATTTAGTTAAAGAATAGCCACCCTCCAACAACATGGCTCAAACTTCACTTTCCATGTTAAGTTAATGGTGAGTAAATTATATACAGCATAGACTTTGCTGCGAGCTCTTTAATCCAGGCATCATCACTACAAAGGTAACGTGCATATCATGATCAATGACCAATCATGTCTCTTCTTTCAAAGACTGTTGGTGACTGGTCGCTGTGCATGAGTTATATAGTTCATGCCCAAATAGCAAAGCATATATTTGTGTTGTCTCCTTGTCGCCTAGTGATAAAACCATGTGACATTTACATAAATGGATAATCAGAAGAGGGAACTGGTCAACAAATATGAAAATAAGACAAAACACCCCAAAAGTGACAGTACTGGAGGTGACATTTGGATTGAATGTAAATAGGTTAAAGAGGAAATGACTGATGCTGTCACTGTTGGTGACTCTGGATATGCAGCTAGAAGAACAGGGTGAGGACAGAGTTACTGTGAGACTGGACAGCTTATAAAGAGGGACCTTCCTCAGAGACACAAGTTAGAAGTCCTTTCACAGTTTCTTATTATTGTCACGATGATAAATACACAGCTACCTCTCTCCTGAAAAATCAAACCTGAATAAATTATAGAAGCTAAAGAGAAGCAAGGATTCCAGGACCAGACCCAACAGAAACACCCCAAGAAAAGGCCCCGGTAAGCTCCTGCTGAGCCTGCAGGGCTGTGTATGGGAGCTGGGCAACTGCAGCCTGGGCAGCAGGGACCTGGAAGTGGCTGTGAAAGAATAAGCTGGGGGAAATCATTTAATTCTCTCTTTTCTCACCCTATACTGATGGTACAACCACTGACCATCCATTCCCTAGAAATGGGCAAAAAAAGCCCAAAGAATCAGGACCGGTGTCCTTTGCATGGAAAGAGTTACTGGAAGTGTCCTGGGTGCTGACCGAGGAGGGGACCATGGGCACTCAGTTCCCCAACCCCTTCCATCCAAGCTTGCATGGTTGATGGAAAACCACTGCTGAGACTGTCTTTCCCTAATGCTGTGTCTTCCTAAGAGTGGAAAGGTGAAATCCTGCCTAGGAGACTTGCTTGGTGCAGTGGCAGCAAGAGGAGCTGCCATCTGTAGTGGATTGGAGTATTTGGGCCTCTCCTTGAGGCTCATTCTGCCCCTTCTCTTTAAACTCATTAGAACTGGGGCAGTTTAGGACATGGACTTCAGCCCCTCCTTTACCTTCCCCACATGTTTTCTGGCTGAGCGCCTCAGGCCTCCAGGGAGGACCACAAGCCCAGATGATTCAGAAGACAAAGAAAAGAACATGGGCCACTAAGGCAGACATCAGTCTGCTTGATTACCTTAATACACTGCAATTTTGAATCACTATACTGATTTACAATCTTGACTGCAGAAATTAAGAATTTAATATATCCTGAAAAATATTTAAGGGAGAGATAATAGCAAATATTTGTAACATTATCATGAGTCATAAATAATTTAAAAAGAAAGAAATATTAGCTATGTAAAATACAAACACTGACCTAAAAATATAATGGATGGGACGAACGATAGGCTGGATACACTGAAGAACTTCAATAGGTTGAAAAGTTTGATTCAGTAATTCTCCAAGAAAGCATTAAATAAGAAAATATATTTAAAAATAGAAATGCAAGCCCCGGCTGGTATGGCTCAGTGGATTGAGCTCCGGACTGCAA
>PVJI01026648.1:0-18770 GCA_004026765.1 Micronycteris hirsuta | reverse complement strand
TCACATTCTCAGTCCTGAGACTACAATTTTGTCCTCTCAGAACATGTAGAATTGAGGCTGTATTCATAAATAATAGCTGCTGCAGTTTTCACTCTGGGCTAAGTGCTTCATTCTGGGTGGTACTTGTAAGGGGCTTCTGCCCTGTCCACTAGATAAATGACGATCCGGGGCAACCAGAACACATGGTGAGGTCAGCGGGGCTCTGCTCTCTCCTGTGTCTGTATCCCAGTGTGGGACATGCTGGTTTCTTACATTTTACATTCATTGAGTCCTCTAGTAAAGGCTGTTTGGATCATTAGAGAGAGAGGAAGGCCCCTGTGGCAGGAACACTGCTGGCCTCTGTGGGTTCTCTGCAGAGGATGGCCCGAGGGCTGGTCATTCCAGAGTTCCTGAGGTCCCCTTGAGTTGCGAGGCCCCCCTAAGTTTCAAGGCCCCATAAGTTTGAACAGGTGTTCAGAGCTGATTGAGAAGGAAAATCATGAGAACTAGATCAAGAGGGATCCAGATGAAGGAATCCAAGGAAAGAATTTGGATGAAAGGCCAACTGTATTTTGAAAATGGCCTCTTGGCTTTTTACCTGCATAGTTTGAAGTATATGAGACTGATGGTTCTCACACTTGAGCATGCATCAGGATCCCCTCGAGGGCTTGTTAAAACTTAGACTGCTAGGTCCACCCCAGAGTGTTTGATTCTGGAGGTCTGAGGTGGTCATTAACATCTGCATTTCTAACAAGTTCCCTGGGGGTTTCTGCTGATCCAGGACCACACCCTGAGAACCACCTGAAAATTAAACCACCAACTCTGAGAACTTGAATGGATCTTAGAGTTATTCATGATCAGTCTTTTAGTTTTACAGGTAAGGAGACTAAGTTTAGAGAGATTGCTGTGCCAATGACCAACAGCTGATCAATATCAGGTCAGGGATTCAATCCTAGTTCCATGCCCTTCCACTCTAGCCTTCCGCCCCTCCCCCTCCTGTGCTTCCTTGTACTGTTGGGTTGTTTTTCTGTGGAAATTCGTATCAGTTGTCCTGATCTAGACTGTAAACTCTTCAAGAGGACACTTGCTATTTAATTTTTTATAGTCAAAAAGGTAACAGACCTGATTTAGAGTCAGACTGACCAGCATGTGAATCCTGGCTTTGCCACTCCATAGCTGGGTGACCTTGGACCATTTATTCAATTTTTTCCAGCCTCCATTTCTCATCTGAAACATGAGAGTAGTTGTAGGTAGAATCATGGACCCCTCAAAGATCCTAGCCCCTATCCTAATCCCGGCACCTGTGAGTATATTATGTTACACAGCAAGGGGGAATTTAGGTGAGTAATCAGTTGACTTTAAGATAAAGAGAATGTTCTTGATTAGTTGAGCAGGACCCAATGTAATCAAAATGTCCCTTTAATTGTGGAGGAAGGAGGGAAAAGAGTTGGTGTCAGAGCAATTCAGGGTGAAAAAGACTTGATTGGCCATTGCTGGCTTTGAGATTGGAAGGGGCCACCAAGGAATATGGGTGATCTCTAGAAGCTGAAAAAAGGTAAGGAAATGGATTCTGCCCTAGATCCTCTGGAAGGAATGCAGACATGCTGACACCTGGATTTTAGCCCAATGAAACCCATTTTGGACTTGTGACCTCCAGATAATAAATTTGTCTTGTTTTAAGGCAGTAAGTTTATGGCTGCTTGTTACAGCTGCCATTGAAAACTCATGTAGTAACCATGTGCACTCACAGGGTCCAGGTGAGCTTAAAGGACATGAAAGTGTAAAACACCAGCCTTGTGCCTCATGTAGAAAGAGAGCCCCTCCATGGGAGCAAAGACTGAGAGCCCTGCACCCAGCAACTACGCAACCAGCAGGATAACTTTCTAAACATCAGCTTTTCTGAACTCCAACCCCCCCCCCCGCCCCGCACCCCCCTCCACCCCTCACTGGGGTTTCTTTATAATGCATGACCTCACCTTTCCTTCCTCAGCCTGGCCTGTGGGTCAGAACTGACTGTCTGTCTGACATGAAGGTCTCCTTAGCCAGGCTCTTCTCCCTGCCACTCCACCCTGACTGCCGCCACTGCGTTGCTTGCTTGTCAGTTCCAGAAGCTCTAGGCACAGCCAGGAGCAGGAACTCTGCCAAAGTGAATCCATCAAGAAACTGAGTCTCTGATGGGCTTAACCTAGGAAGAGAGTGAATGGGTTCTGAACACGTGTCACTTTACACAGCTCTCTGTTTCTGATGTGGGGGCTGGTGCCAGTCTTCGTGGGTAGATAGATATATGTGGAGTTATGAATGTGGTTTGTGCCCCGTGTAGTTTTCAGATGACACTGTGGGAACATGTTTGCTGATTTCTCCTCTTTGTATTTATTTATTCTACAGCCAGAACTGTGTAGACGCGTACCCCACTTTCCTTGTCGTGCTTTGGAGTGCAGGGCTGCTCTGCAGCCAAGGTAATGTAGCTTCTCTCTGTGTTCTCTTTCTGAACTGTGCTTGAGGAGGCTCCAGCATAAGCTCTTTGTTCAAAAGGCTTTGCCTGACCTCCAGCTCCAATCTGTGAAGATCTGGAGAGGTGAGACCCCCAGTACACCATGTTTTTGTGCTCTGTGCCTGTGGGTTGGTGCCATAATGCATTGCTAATGCTGGCTCCCTGGTTGAGAGTGGCTGTACTGACAAGGGTGATTTAAGGCTAAATGTGACTCAGAATCTTTAAGCAGTGGTAGCTCAGATACAAGGGCATTGGAAATGAGAGCACCAGAGGAATCTATTCTGGGACTGCTGTCACTTGGCTCTCCTGCTAATAAGCTTATAGTCTGGCAGTCCTCCCTTGGCCCATGTCTGCAGAGTCACGGGCTGGATTCCAGGTCTCCAGACTTCCCTAGTTTTCTAACCCACAGTCTTGACTTCAGAAAGCTGACTCCCAGAGTAGATTTAAAATTAAATGGAGACTTCTAGTCAAGATGGTGGCATAGGTAAACACATCTTGCCTCCTTGCACAACCACATCAAAATTACAGCTAAACTATAGAACAACCATCACCCAGAACCATCAGAAATTGAGTTGAATGGAAGTCTGACAACTACAGAATTAAAGAAACCACATCTATCCAGACTGGTAGGAGGGGTAGAAATGCAGAACATGCTGGCCCCACGCCCATGTGTGGTAGATAGAAATTTGGGAGGCATATCTCAGGGCACCCTAGCCCAGGGTTCCAGTGCCAGAAAGATAAGTCCCCATAACTTCTGACTGCAAAAAACAGCAGGGATTGAATCAGTGGAAGAAACTTCAGGAGTCCCAAGCAGCTCCTCTTAAAGAACCCACGCACAGATTTACTCAGACTCACTCCCTCTGAGCTCCAGCACTGGGGTAGCAGCATGAAAGATACCAGTGGTGCACAGGGAGGAATTGAAGTGTTTGGCACCTAATGATGGCCAGGGTACAGCTTTTTCCCAGACAGAAATGTGGGCAGAGGCCATTGTCCCTTTTCTGAACCCTCCCCCTAAAGAGCCACAGAGCCAGCAGGTGGATTCCACATCTGAGTCTCCATCAACCTGGCTAAGAACACTGTTTGCCCCACCCTCTGAGACTCCACCCCACCCAATTTTTTGGCCCATCCAGCAGTTAACAGTAATTTTTCCATATAATGGCTGGTCTAGTTTTACACTTCGCAACTTCCTAAATCCTCCCAAAGAAGCAACAGCAGGCCTCAATGAGCCACCAGCCACCCTGTACCTCTTGCTAAGTGGCCAGGCCTGGCACTAGCAGAAGCCAGCCTCAATTCACAGCTGGGCTTTGCCTGGGAATCCCAAAGCCCAGCACAAGTAACAGTCATCTAAGACTGATTTATAGCTCATGCAACGTGGCCCCAGGCAGAACACAGGTGGGGGCTGAACTTGGCCTGAAACACCTGGGAAACTCCAGAGCCTGTGTACACGGTGGACAGCTACAGACTATGTTGGAGCACCACCACCCTGCAGTTGCAGAGCTGATCCTCCATGGAGGATGGAGGTTGGTGGCCAGTGGACACAGGCAGTCCTTGAAGCTGATTGGCCTGGATAAATCCCTCCTATTGACCTGCCATCAGCAATCAAGGCTTAACTACAAGAGGAGGGTGTACTCAGCTCACACAAAGGATGCACCTAGTACCTAAGTTGGGTGGTAGGGGAGGCTATGCCACTGGACCCTATAGGACACCTACTACATTAGGCTATGCTACCAAGACAGGGAGTCATAGCAGCTCTACCTAACAGTGAGAAGCAGGGAAAGTTCACGTGCATGCACACGTGGCACTCTTGGTGGGGGTGGGAGGGGGCCCGGGGACTTTCCCCTAGGTGCAAATAAGGAACTAAGTCCTCTGTCTGTAGCCTAGGAAACAGGCCTTCAGCATAGACTGAAGCTCTACCTAATACATAGACACAAACACACTGAAGCTGCCAAAATGAGGAGACAAAAAAACATGGCCCAAATGAAAGAACAGAACAAAACTCCAGAAAAAGAACCAAACAAAATGGAGATAAGCAATTTATCAGATGCAGAGTTCACAACACTGGTTATAAGGATGCTCAAGGAACTTTGTGAGGACCTCAACAGAATAAGAAAGATCTAGTCAGAAATGAAAGATACACTAATTGAAATAAGGAAGAATTTACAGGGAAAGAACAGTAGAGTAGATGAAGCCAAGAATCAAATCAATGATTTGGAACATAAGGAAAGAACAAACAACCAATCAGAACAAATGAGAAGAAAAAATAATCCAGAAAAAAAATGAGGATAGTATAAGCAGCCTCTGGGACAACTTTGAAGTGATCCAAAATTCACATTATAGGGGTGCCAGAAGGGGAAAAAAGAAAGCAAGAAACTATAAATCTACTTGAAAAAATAATGAAAGAAAACTTCCCTAATTTGATGAAGGAAATAGACATGAAAGTTTAGGAAGCAACAGAGAGCTTCAAACAAGATGGATGCAAAGAGGCCCAATCCAATGCATATCATAATTAAAAGATAAAGATAGAATCTTGAAGTTCTGGCCAAGGGAGGCATAGATAGAAATCCTTTGCTTCCTTGCACAACCAAAAGGAGGATAACAACCAATCTAAAATCAATAAATAATCAGAAGTGCCAGAAAATCAAACTGCATGGAACTCTGGCAACCAAGGAATTAAAGAAAAAAATCAACCAGAACAACCAGACCAGTAAGGTGGCGGACCACATGGGAGGGGCTGGCTGAAGGTGAAACTGAGACTCAGAGTTGACTTTGGACTATGGCAGGGGTTGCTGAGGTGGGAGAAACTCCCAATCTCACACAGAGTCTGTTGGAAAGTGAGCTAGAGACAAGCAGGTGAGCTGCATTGTTCCCTCTCTGGCCCCTCCCCCACAGGCAGTGCTGCAATGCAGCAAAGAGGGTTGCCCTGCCCTGGTGAATACCTAAGGTCCTGCCCCCTTGCAACTTATAAGGTGTGTTGAGACAAAGAAATATGGCCCAAATGAAAGAACAGAGCAAAGCTTCAGAAAGAGAGCTGAATGAGGAGGAGATAGCCAACCTATTTGATGGCGAGTTCAAAGCCCTGGTAATCAGAATTCTCACAGAACTGATTGAGCTTGGTCAAAAAATGAAAAAATAAATGAAAGGTACCCAACATGAAATAAAGCAAAATATTCAGGGAACCAACAGTGACAGGAAGGAAACCAGGACTCAAAGCAACTGTTTGGAACATAAGGAAGAAATAAACACCCAATTGGAACAGAATGAAGAAACAAGAATTCAAAAAGATGAAGAGAGGCTGAGGAATCTCTGGGACAACCTGAAATGTTCCAATACCTGAATTATAGGGTTGCCAGAAAGAGAAAAACAACAACAAGAAATTGAAAACTTATTTGAACAAATAATGAAGGAAAACTTCCCCAATCTGGCTAAGGAAATAGACTTCCAGGAAGTCTAGGAAGCCCAGAGAGTCCCAAATGAGTTGGACCCAAAAAGAACCACACCAAGGCACATCATCATTAAGTTACCCAAGATTAAAGATAAGGAGAGAATCCTAAAAGAAGCAAGAGGAAAGGAGACAGTTACCTACAAAGGAGTGCCCATAAGACTATTAGCTGATTTCTCAAAAGAAACCTTGCAGGCAAGAAGGGACTGGAAAGAAGTATTTGAAGTCATGAAAAGCAAGGATCTACTTATAAGAATACTCTATCCAGCAAAGCTTTCATTTAGAATGGAAGGGCTGATAAAGTGCTTCCCAGATAAGGTTAAGTTAAAGCAGTTAATCATCGCCAAGCCATTATTATATGAAATGTTAAAGGAACTTATCTACGAAAAAGAAGATCAAAACTATGAGCAGTAAAATGACAACAAACTCACAACTATCAACAAATGAACCTAAAAGAAAAGAAAAACAGCAAAAACAAAAACTAAGCAAACAGCTAGAACAGGAACAGAATCAGAGAAATGGACATCACATGGAGGATTATCAGTGGGGAGGGGGAAGGGAGGAATAGGGGAGAAAAGGTACAGGGAAGAAGAAGCATAATTGGTAGGCATAAAATAGACCAGGAGATATAAAAAATGGTATAGGAAACAGAGGACTCAACTTATATGTACAACCCATGGACATGAACCAAGGAGGTGGGGGAGATGCTGGAGGATTGGGAGGGCAGGGTGAAGGGGGGATAAAGGGAGAAAACTGGGAAAACTGTAATAGCATAATCAATGAAAAATACTTTTAAAAAAATAGAAAATTAAAAGCAGCAAGAGAAAAGAAGTTAGTTACCTATAGGGGACTTCCCAAAGACTGTCAGCTGATTTCTCAAAAGAAACTTTGAAGGCTAGATGGGATTGGCAAGAAATATTCAAAGTGATGAAAAGCAAGGACCTACAGCCAAGATTTCTCTACCCAGCAAAGATATTATTTAGAATGCAAGGGCAGATAAAGAGCTTTCCAGACAAGAAAAAAAATCTAAAGGAGTTCATCATCACCAAACCATTATTATGTGAAATGTTAAAGGTACTAGTTTATGAAAAAGATAAAAAACTATGAACAATAAAATGGCAAAAATTACATATCTATCAACAATTGAATCTAAAAAACAAACTAAGCAAACAAGAACAGAGATGGAATCATGGATATGGAGATCATTTTGATGGTTGCCAAATGGGTGAATGTTGTGGGGGAAGGGGTGAAGAGGTGAGGGGATTAAGAAGTACAAATGTGTAGTTACAGCATAGCCATGGGGCTGTAAAGTACAGTATAGGAAATGGAGTAGCCAAAGTTCTTATACATATGACCCACGGACATGGACAATGGTGGGGGGATTGCCTGAGAGGGTGCGGGGTGCTGAGTGGAGGGGGGCAAAGGGGGAAATATTAGGACAGCTGTAATAGCATAATCAGTAAAATAAAAACTTAAATGGAAACCAGAGTAATATTTTTTGGTCCCCTTTGGGGACTGGCACTGTGTCAGGTAGAAGTGTGGTATGACCTGGCCGTGTCCATGCTGTGGCCCAGGAGAGTGTATCAGAAAAGGCTGCCAGTGTTCTCTGATGAACTATTTAAGCCTAATCACCTCCTCCCACTTCATAAAGTAGGTAGAATGGATATTATTTTCCTATCATCTTTGAGGAAGGACTCTTGGGTTCAGAGGGATAAGGTTATTTGCTCAAGGTTACTCAGCTGGTGAATAACAAACCAGGATGAGAGCCCCAGTCTTTTGGGCTGTATCCTGGGTTTTTCACAAGTAGTCTTTTACTTTATTCATTTATACAATACACGTACTCTGTGACAAGCCCTGTGCTGGGATACACAGTGACCAGTAAAGAGATGGCAGGGATGCCCACAGCAGCTGGCAAGATGAACCACAGAAAATCAGTGAATGAATAAATTCTAGCCAAGAGTGAGCAGAGCCATGCGGGAAAAGAATAGGGCAGTGATAGAGAAGAGGTGAGGGATGGCAGCAGAAACCTCTCAGGGACACCTTGTGGGCTCTTTCTGTGCTCCATGGCGTTGTCAGTAAGCTCACTACTTATTTTCCACTTTCTATCCCGAGTTAAATGAAGAACATGTCCAGCAAGACTCGAAAAACCAAGTCAAAATATGCTCCTATTCGGAGTTATGATGCATTTTGTATTTCTGATGGGATTCGATGTAGACGAATCTAAAGTTGTTCCAGCTAGATGAATGCAAAGGGAGTGCAGGTGTGTCAGAGCCTGGGACTATGAATTCCCTGTTAAACACAGGTAAACCCTGTTTCATAATTGTCATATCTTACTAATATAGTAATGGTAGAATTTCTTAGTTGAAAGGAACCTCCAAAAACTCATCTCTAGAAACTGAAAAATGCAAGGAAACAGATTCTGCCTTAGGTCCTCTGGAAGGAATGCAGACTGGATTTTGGCCCAATTACACCCATTTTGGACTTGTGACCTCCAGATAATAAATTTATCTTGCTTTAAGGCAGTAAGTTCGTGGCTGCTTGTTACAGCTGCCATTGAAAACCCATGCAGTCACCATGTGCACTCACAGGGTCACTTAAGTGAGACGGTCTACACTCCCACCGACAGTGCATTAGGATCCCCCTTTCTCCACATCTGCACCAACGTGTTGCTTGTTGATGTATTGATGATGGCCATTCTGACAGGTGTGAGATGATATCTCATTGTGGTTTTAATTTGCATTTCTCTGATGATTAGTGATGTTGAGCATCTTTTATTATGCCTTTTGGCTATCTGTAACATCACTGTTATTAAAATTCTCAGATTTCTTCCAGCCATAGGTTGTTTGCTGAAGCTTACATCAGCCCGGACAGTCAGAACCCGAGACCTCTGCTAGGTTTTGTGACAAACAGTAATTGCACAATGACCGTGTTTACTTAGCCTGTTTTGACATCTACAAAACTAAGGTATTTTTCTTTTTTCACTTAGTTCCTGCTGCCTTTGCTGGGCTGATGTACCTGTTCGTGAGGCAAAAGTACTTTGTCGGCTACCTGGGAGAGAGGACTCAGAGGTAGGCTCTGGGAGTGTTTAAGAACCACAGAGCTGTCACATTTGTTGAGCAGGAAGAGTGATAATTCACAACCGTATTCTGCATAGCATTTGAGGGCCTGGGGGGCACTTGGGGTGGGAGGGCCTAGGCTGACTAGGATCCCTCCTCCTTTTCTCCCTGAACATTGTGGGCTCTGAAAAGACAAATGGGGGACCTGGCTAGTGTGTCCATTGAATGGTTCCTGCCCGTGGTGTTGGGCTCACAAAAGGTGTTTTAATGCGACGTGCTGCACATTCCTTGCAACCCCACACCCTCCACCCGACCCTTCACAGTCGGGGGCTTGAATGAAACATTTCATTGTTTGCCCAGAGAAATGAGAACTAAAGCTTGCACCTTGTGATAAGTCCTCTTCAGTAACAGATCTTCCAGGGACCACCAGAAGGAAGGTTGAGAACATAAGACACAATCACAGGCAGAGGATGGAGACCCAGAATAGAGTCACCATTGCATGGATTATAGATGGTGCCAAAGCAGCAGTGAACACTCCCACTCCACCTGGACTGGAAAGTCTGATTCTAGTAAAACAAATGATGATTCTTACAGAAGAAACATCCGAGTTACTGGTATGCCTAAGAGAATAGAATTCCTAACATAGCAGAGGGGATCCAAGAGCCAGAAATTTGTTCTGGGAGGCCAAGCCCAGCCTTCCCCTCCATTCCTCTTCCTTGTCTAGTTTCACACTCAACCTGGCCTTTTACAATAGCACACTTCTTTAGTGGCTAATGGGCCCTCCAGTTAGATAGCATCCTTCAGTGGTGACAAAGTGGTGGCATCCCAGGAGGTCGGCAGGTGAAGCATTACTTCTGAGGAACCAGGAGCTCCAAAGCTAAGCGACTTGGTGACTTGGTGGTGAGCAACAGCCAGAGAAGAATGGCTTCTTCTGGTGATTCTTTCCCAGTGCTCAGGTCTCTTTCACTCCTCTCTAGAGGTCATCCCATTTATCCTCTAAAACCACAGTTCCATTATCTTTCTTATCCTTATCAACACTGTCCTAATAATGTCCTTTATTCTCTTTGACCTTAGAAAGCCTCTATTCTATCTTCCCCAGGAGATACCTGCTGTCAGGAGTTGGGTGGGAGGGAGTGTCTATCAATAAAATAAGGGGGCCCTGCCCTGTGGACTGGCTCTCCATGTAGCCCGATCTCCCTCCTCAAAGTGCTAGGGATTTGACCAGGTCACAGTTTTTTTTTCTTTGTCTGTCGCCACTTGCCTGAGACCTTAAAGTTGCTTTAATGCTAAGACAATCTGTGATGTGTGACAAAATTTGTCCATTTACTCATAGGTTCTTTTTATTTTAAAGGTAGTCATTAGGAAATGGACAATAGAATATGAACTTGAAATCTGAAAAAATATTTGATTTCTCCAGATCTCACTGAAATGTAAATGGCCTGACCTCTTAAATCCCTCCCTGGTCTCTCCCATCACATGGTATAAGAAGATCCTACCACCCCTCCCCACGGTCGGTGCTGGCAGCAGTTACTTAGCAGTCATGGTACTCTTTCCGGCTGACACCAAGCACGGCCTCACAGTGCTTCTTAACACACAGTTCTGAGCAACTGTCTTCCCTAGAAATGATACACTACATGCTGGATGAGATGTCCAGTCCTAATCTAGACCAAAATGTACCTGGGGTAGATGCAATTTTGAGGGGCTTTGTGGCTAGGTCCAAAGGGATTTTCAATAATGCCTTGGGGATCTGCTTTAGTTCTTGGCCTCACCATGGAGGAAAGTCCTGCTCAGTGGGGCTCCTTCCCTAAAATATCTCCCTTGGGCTCTAGATCATCTCTGCTCCTCTCCAGAAAATTGCTTTGGCTTGTCCCCTTCAGACGTTCCACTGTCAATTTTGGTGCAGTGGGTAGGGAAGACGTCCTTTGGTGTATCTCCCCTCATGCATTCAGCATTCACTTAGTAAACATTTGATGAGCACCTGTTTTGAGCCATTCTCCCAGGGAGACCCTGGGGATCAGGGGCAAGGGTAAGTCCAGAAATACTAAACTACCAACATAATAATGGGCACAAGTTTCAAAAGAACTGATCCCTCCCAGTCATTTTCCCCTTTAGGGTCAATATTGTCGAGCCTCTGGCCCTGCCCCCTGCCCCAAATGTGGACCATGGGGTTATTTCACCATAGTTGGAGAATGAACACGCTTCTTTTGTAACTCCTGGGTGAGCACATGGATGTCAAGGCTGGAATTTTCAAAGTGAAACTCACTAACCAACTGCGCCAGACTCCTCTGGGGTGACAAATTCCCAGGCCCCTCCCTAGATGTATGGAACAAGAATCTCTGCTGTGCAGGCTTAGGAATCTGCATTTTAAGAACTTTTTGGGGGGTGATTCTCATACACGTGGAGTTTGGGAGCCACAGAAAGCTGCTCAGGCTTCCTTTCTGAGAAGGATCCCTTCACGTGACACACATTTATGGAGGACCTGATTTATTGGGGATGAGCAGGTAAACGAAGGAGATAGTATCCAGCTTTCAAAGATCATACAATTCTTTTCCCTTTAGAAGTTATCAGGTTTATGGTGATATTTATTTATTGAAAAGAACAGAATTTAAAGCCAGAGAGACCATAAGGTTTTCTTTTTCTACCCATAGTTTGTGTACATTTTTGTGTGAAGTGGGGAGAGGGTCTGAGAGTCGTCCAAGGCCACACTGCAGAGAGCTGGGGCTGGAACTCAGGACTCCAATGCCTGGGTTCACCTCTCTCCCACCACGTCTCTGCTTCCTGGAAGTTTTAGGCACATTCAAGATGGGAATGGTTTGGCACAATGCCTCTTTGATGTTTTCCTGTGGATTTTATGTTGCATGTGTTGAAGGGTGGGGGCACATTTTCCCCCACCCAAACTTATAAACAAATCCTCGTTTCTGGAATCTGAAAGAGTCCTCAGGAAGCCAGTGTGGTAGAAAGAGCAGGACTCATGCAGACAGGTTTGAGTTCCCACTCTGCCTCTTCCTGGCTGTGTGACCTTAGACAAATGATTTAACCTGTCTGGTCTCAGTTTCGCCACCTGGAAAATACATTAATCATACCTCACAGAATGGTTCTGAGAGTTAAATGAAGTTACAGGTATAAAGTACCTGGTTTTTACAGGTGCTTAATTATTCCATTCTGACTTTCCCCACCCCATGTAGAGAGAACTATGCATAAATATTTATTTACTTATGTATTTAGTTATTTAGTAATATAATTATTTAAAAATTTTTCAGTCATGGTTGACATTCAACATTACATTAATTTCAGGCATACAGCATAATGGTTAGATATTTACATAACTTGTGAAGTGATCCCCCCAGTAAGTGTAGTACCCACCCGCCACCATACACAGTTACGACAACATTATCGACTGCATTCCCTGTGCTGTACTTTCCATCTCCGTGACTATGTTGCAACTGGTAATTTGTATTTTTTAATCCCGTCACCATTTTTACCTCCCAACCCCCCTTCCATCTGGCAACTGTCAGTTTGTTCTCTGTGTCTCTGTATTTACTTTCAGTCTGCGTGTGTCTTTTGACCTGAAGTGGGCCTCTTGTAATACGTGTGGGCTCTGTTTTCTTATCCATTCAGCACCCTGTGTCTTTTGATTAGACCATTTAACCCATTTACACTTAAAGTGATTGTTGATAAATATATAGTTATTGCCATTTCATATATTATATATAAAATATATAATATATATAAAATATATATAAAGATTAATTTTAGGGAGAGCAGAAAGGAGGGAGGAAAGTAACATCAAAGTGTAATCCTCTCGCACGCCCCTTACTGGGGACCTGGTCTGCACCGGCGACCCTTTGGTTCTCAGGCCGGCCCTAAATCTACTGTGCCACACCAGCCAGGGCTGTTATTTATATTTTTTATCTTTTCTCCTTCTTCTTTTTAAAGAAGTCCCTTTAACATTCCTTGTAATATGGGTTTGGTGGTGATTAACTCTTTTAACTCTTTCTTGTCTGGGATGTGCACTAACTTTCAGAAACACTAAGGGAGAGGCTGTGGTGGTCCCAGGCTGCTGGCCAGCGTGTGGCCGGTGAGGCCCTGTGCTCTTCCTCTGTGCTTTGCCTCATTGCAGGTTCCCTGTGGCTTTGCCTGAGCCTGGGGCAGATCCTGTCCACCCCCAAGGCCAGAGCCCATCTCCAAGCTTGAGACACTTAAAAATGCATCAGTGAAGTGCCTGGCTGGGGACCCATTCACACTTGGCCTTGCACATGGTGGGCATGTGCTGAGCTCT
Organism: Micronycteris hirsuta; assembly: GCA_004026765.1. NCBI lineage: Eukaryota > Metazoa > Chordata > Mammalia > Chiroptera > Phyllostomidae > Micronycteris > Micronycteris hirsuta. Next base: position 5,526 of record PVJI01026648.1, on the reverse strand, counting down.
CCTTGCACAGCCTGAGAAGAGTTAAAGCACCATGGACAAATCTCCTTGGGGGTGGTTCGCCTTGAGACCTTTGCAAAATCCTGTCCATATTAAAAGGACTGCTATTCCATTAGGAGGCATCACCCATTCCATTCCTCACCACACATTCATCTTGAGTACATTCTGAACAGCTTCACAAAAACCCCCTCCTTTGTTTCTGTAATGAGCATATGATGGCTTAATTCATGTGACAAATCGGAGCCATCACAATATTTGACTTTTCTTAATTTAATGCCTCTGTACCCTCTGTTCTCTGTCTGAAAAAAATAGACTCCTTTACTTTCTCCTCTCTTTCTTACCAGAATTAGCAGGTCACTCAGTACTCACTTGCGAGGGCCACCATAACACAGTGCTACACCCCAGGGGCTCAAACAACAGAAATTTAGTGTCTCACAGTTCTCGACGTAACTTTCTTCTGAGGCCTCATTCCTTGCCTTGTCGTGTAGATGGTCGTCTTCTCCCTGTGTCTTCACATGGTCATCTTGCCATCAGATTGAGTCAGGGTCCACCCTAGTGCCCTCATTTTATCTTCGTTACCTCTTTAAAGACCTTATCTCCAATATTCTGAGCTACTGAAGTTCAGGACCTCAATGTGTGAATTTGGACGGGACACAATTCAGCCATAACTCTTTCTTTGGGGACCATATCCCTCACCCTCCCAGTTCGGAGACAGGAGTTCTCAATACATGAGCATGACTGTGAACCAAGAAAACCTAGGAGAGAAGAGCATTGCTGGCCAAGGAAGAAGGCACCTCAGGAAGCAGGTGCTTCTCAAACTTGAATGTGTCCATGAGTCACCAGAGAGCTTGTCAAAATGCAGATTCTGATCCCATAGACCTGGGAGGGGCCTGGGATTCTACATTTCTAACGAGCTCCATGCTGCTGGTCCATGGATCACATTTTCAGTAGCAGGAAGGTTGATACTCAACTGCTGAGTGGTTTTCAAACTCTTGACATAGGAAATTATGGGTTACATTGTGAAACTTTGGAGTCCCCTTCAAGAAGATAACATTTGTAACATGAAACCTGTGGGAACCAAATTTTGCTCTCTGATTATAGCAAGAATCAGGCTTAGTGGCAATAACTCACCTGTTCAGCTGAGCTAGCTATTGAGGACTCCTGGTTGCCAAATCAATTGGTTGCCTATCTCATGCCCAAGATCAGGGACCTGGCCCACAACCCAGGCATGTGCCTTGACCAGGATCCAAACCTGTGACCTTTCGGTTCACAGGCCAGCACTACACCCACTGAGTCACACCAGCCAGGGTGAAGTCTAGGCTCTTTAGCTGGGTTTTGAAGTATGTTCAATGACTAATAATAGCTAAGACACTTCCATTCTTCATATGAAGTAAATGGAACATTCGTGAGTGAAAAGAGCTATAATTTAACTCCCGTGTATTTCAAAGTAATGATGTCTTTTTGTTTGGTGGGTGTCATTTGTGCAACTTCTACAGGTTTCTCTCTCTCTCTTTCCTTTTCCAGCACACCTGGCTACATATTTGGGAAGCGTATCATACTGTTCCTGTTCCTCATGTCTGTTGCTGGCATATTCAACTACTACCTCATCCTATTTTTCGGAAGTGACTTTGAAAACTACATAAAGACGATCACCACCACCATCTCTCCTCTGCTTCTCATTCCCTAACTCTCCGTTGAATACAGGATCGGTGCTCTCACCCAGTCAGTACCTAGGAGTCGCCATCATGCAGCCCTCGGAGAGATGCAGCTCCTCTTAGATAGGAAGTAAATCTAGTGACCATCTGGACCTCACCACTGGAGTTAACCTTGCTTTTCCTGGAAGAAAATAATTCTGTGTCATCTCTGTCCCTTGAAAATGGCAGTGGCCCCAGATTGGTTACTCAGCCCCACTCTGTGTGTTCCTTGGCTTACCCTGCTTTCTGAAGATGTTTTGGGACTGGATTTGTGTTTTCCTACAATAAAATGCAGAAGCAGGTTTTAAACCGGTGGTTGAATTTTTTTTGGGTCTACAGTTGGACAAGTAATATGTTTTCCTCAAACTAAATGATGATAATAAGACATACACTATCTTTAAACACACACACACACACACACACACACACACACACACACACACACACACACACACACACACACATGCATGCCTGGAAGGGTATTCACCAAAATGCCAACTGTGATTATTCCTGAGCAAAGAGAATTAGAGTAAGTTTTACTCTCTTGTTCATATTTTCATGTATATTTGAAATTTTTTAATGAGAAAATACCATGAAACAAAGAAAGAGAAGAGAAACAACTAAAGCCTTGCCTCTTCCAAGAAATTTGCCCTATCTCCAGGTTGGTCTCTGTTGTCCTCTGACCTCTTCCAGCGCCATATACACATCTCAGCCACAGCAAATCCATGTTACCATGGAAAGATATTTATTAGCATATGCCACTCTGCTCCACTAAATCACCAGCTCTTTAATATTCCCAATGTGCTGTTTCTTTTTCTTTCCTTTTTTTTTGTGCTATGCTCAGGAATAGGCACATAGCAGGTATCAATGACTCCAACTACTTGGGAACTTGAACAAACGTCCTAATAAAGTGTTATATTGTAGAGGATTGTAGGTGTGAGTTTTATGAAATGTATTTTTTTCTAAAGGTTTTAATAACATAAATTGTGGAGAAATGCAAAAGAGAGAAAGAAAGAAAGAAAGAACACTATCCTTCCTCCAGGCAAACAGGCTCCCTTAAGAAGTGTTTGTTGCCTGGGCACCCCTCGTTATATTATTCAGTTTAAAATGTGCTGTAACTCAGTGTCAGTGCCTGTGATAAGGCCAGGCCCATTGTAAGTGCTCCAAATAGTGGCTGAACACATGAAGACATAAATGACTGAGCTCATGGATTGCAGGTTGGCAGCATTTAATAAAATATGTGTGTTGAGTCTTTTCCCATATCATGGACAGACTCCAGTGATCCAACTACTGTCATACCAATTGTCCCTTGGCACAAAGAGCATAATTTGGAAGATGGCCAGGTGTGATTAAAAGTCCAGGACATCCGACAAAGAAGCTAGCTCCTTCAGGGGAGGAGCTAGCTTATCAGGGTTTAGCTCTGTCGGCTGAGGGGACCAGCAGTAGGTGGGTGCCCTTAATCCCCATCTGAGTCTTGTGAGGGTCCCAATCTTAGGCAGGAAATGGCAAATCCAGGGGTTGAAACTCTCCCGACTTCCCCTGAGTTGCCTGGTTGAGGAGTGAGCAAATGGAGACATGGAGTCTGGTCTGTGTGACATCTGGGTCAACATGCTTCATGTGTGATGCCAAGGCAGCAGACCTCTGCATTCAGGGGAAAAGCCCCCATTGGACAGTTCCCTAGGCCTGTCTGATGGTCCTGGCTGCAGCTCCACCTGAGCTTTCACTCCAAACCCCGCCAGCAGAAACTTTTTAGTGCCAATTGCTTTCGTAGAGTTGCTTCTGTTCTTAGCTCTCTGTCAAGAGTAAGACTTGACTATCCTAGTTGGGCATTTCTTTTCTCCTTGGTAACAGGAAAGGTCATGGCAAGATGCAGGGTGGAAGTGACCCCTAGGCCTGCCTCAGCCTGGGCTTGGTTTGCACGGTGGCAGGGTGATTGATTGTCTTAGCTTGTCTGTGGCTGAGGAGTTTCTGGGAGGTGGGCCTTTCCGTTTTAAAACTGGGACAGTTCTGGGAAAACCAAGATGAGTTGGTCTCCCTAAGGGTGGACTAGGCCAGAATATTCCCAGTGGAGCCTGGGGACACCATAGCTCCTAGAGGCCACACTGACCAAAAACGACCATGGGACTTTAGAGTGCAAGGAGGGGAAATGATGAGATGGCCCATCGGAGGCGCTGTGGACGGTGGCCTGGATAGCGTGTGCGGAACTGAGAGAACTCGGGGTTAAGATGTGGCTGGAGCAGGCTTCCCAGTTACAAAGAAGGGGTCTCAGGTACACAACTCCAGCAGGAAGGGCTCCTCCTCTGACTGGAGGCAGCACTGAAGTGGTGAATTCTCTGTCTGCAGAATTCTGGGTCTGGGCTGAATCCACCCCATCCTCAGTTCTGTGACTTCTTCCTAAGCCTCAGTGTTCCATGTGTTAAACTGGGATAATCGTGCCAAGTTTATAGAGTTATTATGAAATATAGTGAGATAAAGCAATTAAAATGGTTAGCACATAGTAAGTGTTGAGTATTACTATGATCTGTGATTGCTATATTGATTGTATTTATTATTATCTTATTGTGTTAGTTTTCTATTGCTGCATAACAAACCGCCACAAACATTGTGGCTTAAAACCACATATGTTTAGCATCTCACAGTTTCCATGGGTCAGAGGTCATCAGAGCTGAGCTGGTCCTCTGCTCAGAGTCTTGCCGACCCTTAATCAATGTGTCAGCCTGTGCTGTGATCTCTGCTGAGGCTCAGGGTTCTCTTCCAGGCTCACCAGTTGTTGGCTCAGTGCTTTGCGGTTTTAGGGCTGAGGCCCTCAGTTATTGGAAGCCCCTTTCCTGACTCATGGCCTTCTCTGCAACATGGTGGTTTTAGTCTTTCAGGTCAGTAAGAAAGTATCTTTGGTGTTTGTTTTTTTACTTCTGACCTGCAGACCCACTTTTACAGGGCTCACCTGATTAGATCAGGCCCACCCAGGGCAAGCTCTTCTTTGATTAACTTAGAGTCAACTGATTGGAGACCTTAGTTACAGCTGCAAAATCCCTTCACCTTGACATTATCATGTAACTTAGTGAAATCACACTCACAGGGAGGGGATCATGCAGGGTGTGAGTCAATCTAGGACTCTGATGCCCTCTCCTGCCTTTTAGCCTCACAGGGGCCAGAGGGAGCTGCGTAGACAACGAGATTGTGAGTGCTCTGGGCAGAAGCAGACTAGAGAATGTGGCTCTATTGTGTTAAATAAAATGTATTATTAGAATTAATTCCACCTGTTTCTTTGTACTTTTCTTAGCGCGGCTATTAGAACATTTTAAATGACACATGAGGCCTGTGTTGTATTTCTGTAGGATAGCACGGATCTGGTTCTGCAGGAGACGGCAGACCTCAGGGCTGAAAACAACACTGGCCCTCACTGGCCTCAGATATGATTTCTCGCAGACGATACTAAAAAGTGTGCCAATAAAAGTTACTGTAGGGCGCCAACCAGTTTTGTCTGAATCTGGAAAACAGTTCTTTGAAGCTGGTTACTGTGATCACAGGGTGTTTCATTAAGTATTTCTGATCACAGATGTGGCACATTATTAAAATATCACTTTTTACGGTCACCCTAGAGGCAAGGGCTGCCTGAACACGGAGAGGGAGGCAGCTTGTGCAACGGCTGTATGAATGAAAGTACTGGAAAGCAGTGCACTTGACTGAACCTTGGCTCTGGGGCTTATTCTTATTAAAATGTTTAGGTAGCAGTTTCTGTTCATTTCTGCAGAATTGCTCTCCAAGTAAAAATTTGGCTTGGCACACCAATAGACCCGAGCCCTGGGAGAAGTTTAGTTGCTTCTTTTCTTGC
>PVJI01026647.1:0-18760 GCA_004026765.1 Micronycteris hirsuta | reverse complement strand
GAGAAGAAGGAAGAGACAGCGGAAGAGAAGAGAAGGGGACAGGGAGAGAGGAGGAGGGGGCAAGGGACAGGAAGAGTGGAATAAGAGGGAGGAAGGGTGGAAAGAGAATGAAGAGGGGGAAGAGGAGAGGAGAAAGAAGGGAAGTTGAGTGAGAGAAGGGAAAAGAAGAGATGGGATGGAGGAGGGAGTGGAAAGAGAAGACAAGGAGGAGGAGGAGGAAGAGAAGGAAAGGGAGGGAGGAAGAGGAGGAGAAGGAAGGGAAGGGGTATAGGAGGGAGAGGAAAAGGGAGGGAGGAGATGAAAAACAAATGGGGCAAGATGGGGAAGAGAACGGGAGAGGAGGAGAGGATGGGGAGTGAGAGGATAGGGTGGAAGACTACAGAAAGATGAGGGAGGAGTGGGAAGGGAGGAAGGGGGGACTGAGGGAGAGGGAAAGGAGGGATATAAAGATTGAAGGGATGGAGTGGGAAGAGACAGAAGGGAGGGGAGAGGGGCTGTAGAGGAGAGGGGGAGAATTGCTATGTCTGAGGACCCCTCCTGTCCTTACAGGTCAAATCTCAGAGGCCCCATGGAGTTCCCTGGCCTGGGGGCCCTGGGGACCTCTGAGCCCCTTCCCCAGTTTGTGGACCCTGCCCTGGTGTCCTCACTACCAGAGTCGGGGGTCTTCTTCCCTTCTGGGCCTGAGGGCTTGGATGCAACAGCCTCCTCCACTGCTCCAAGCACCGCCTCAGCTACAGCTGCTGCACTGGCTTACTATAGGGATGCTGAGGCCTACAGACACTCCCCAGGTAACTCCCTTGGGTGGCTTTCCTGGGACTGGTTCCATGCTGTTGGGGTTGGCACGGAGACCCTTAGCTAGGGGAGAATCCCCCAAGGAGGTCATCTTGAAAATGGCCAGAAGCCTTCACATGGCTGGGCTGACCACTTTCCCTGGTTAAGTCCAGACCTGGGAATGTCCATGCTCATTGGGAAGAAATGTTGGAAGTAGGTGGTGGTGGCCCTAGTTGTTGAGTGATCCACGGGGCTTCAAACCACAACAGTTATCCTCAAAACCCATTTGGAAATGGCTAGATGTTACTGCAGTTGCCAGAGTGACCCGTGGGGCTCAGGATCCACGAATCACTCAATGGCCAGCAGCTGTTCTGGCAACCTACGGAAATGGTGGAAAATAGGCCACCATGTTGGGGCCGTTGGGCATCACTGCACCCCGACAGCAGGATGGCTTTTGACTGTTCTGTCCCCTTCTTTCTTCTTTCCCATGCCCACTCCTGCAACAGTCTTCCAGGTGTACCCATTGCTCAACTGTATGGAGGGGATCCCAGGGAGCTCACCATACACCAGCTGGGCCTATGGCAAGACCGGCCTCTACTCTCCCTCAACCGTGTGCCCCGCCCGCGAGGACTCCCCTCCCCAGGCCCCAGAAGATCCTGATGGGAAAGGCAGCAGCAGTTTCCTGGAGACCTTAAAGACAGAACGACTGAGTCCAGACCTCTTGACACTGGGGCCTGCACTGCCTTCATCAATCCCTGTCCCCAGCAGTGCCTATGGGGGTCCTGACTTTCCCAGTAACTTCTTTTCTCCCACCGGAAGCCCCCTCAATCCAGCGGCCTACTCCTCCCCCAAGCTTCGTGGAACCCTGCCCCTGGCCACCTGTGGTGAGGTTCCCAAAAAACGGACCGGGAGGTTGAGGTGGGAGGCGCGCATCCAAGGCAAAGTTGGGCTGAGCCTGGCTCCCTCTTCCCCTCTGTCCACCTCACCAGAGGCCAGGGAATGTGTGAACTGCGGAGCAACAGCCACTCCACTGTGGCGGCGGGACAGGACAGGCCACTACCTGTGCAATGCCTGTGGCCTCTATCACAAGATGAATGGGCAAAACAGGCCCCTCATTCGGCCCAAGAAGCGGCTGGTAAGACCCCAGGCCTGCCTCCCCGTACCCAGGCACTGCTGTTCTCACCCCGTGCAGGGAATCCCTTTCCTCACACTCCACAAGAACCCACATCCCCCATCCCTTCCCCATCCATACAGGAACCCAGCTTTGCAGAGGAGTGCCTGTCCTCAACCTACCTCAGGCTGCGAGCAGGAATCCCGTCCCCTCCCTCCACAGCAGTTTTCACTCTTGGCTACACACTGGGATCACCTTGGGGCCCTTCCCTAGGCGTGTTGGTTTGATTGGTCTGGGGTGTTGCCTGGGCATCAGGATTGTTTTTAACTCCCCAAGTGACTCCAATGTCCGCCAAAGTTAAGAATGACTGATGTAGTCCCCCATGCAATATGGAAAGCCCTGGGACAGGAGTCCACATCCTCGTTCCATAGAGAACCCACAGTCCACACCCTGTACAGGAAGCCCTGCCTTCACCCTGACCCTCACCACTTGTGTCCCCCCCGCCCGAGTACACTGATCCTCACATTCTGGCTTCCCCCAGATTGTCAGCAAACGGGCAGGTACCCAGTGCACCAACTGCCAGACAACCACCACAACGCTGTGGCGAAGAAACGCCAGTGGGGACCCTGTGTGCAATGCCTGTGGCCTCTACTACAAGCTACACCAGGTGTGCCCTGCCTCTTGGAGACCCCCTCTCCTCCCGCTCCTGCTAACCTTCCCTTCCTTCTTTCCCCTTCCTGTATCCTTCCTATCTCCCCTTCCCTCTCTTCTTCACTGCCTTCCTCTCTTATCCATTATTCTCCTCCCTCCTCCTTATCCCTCTCTTCACCTTCACCCCCTTCCTCCCTTCCATTCCTTCCTGCTCCCGTCTCTCTCCTCCATTTCTCATCTCCTTCCTCCTCCCCTCCAGCCATCAGCTAGTCCTATGGCTAGAGGCTTCTCCCAGCCTTTCCCCCAGCTTAGGGCTTCACAAGCTCAAGATTCCTTAGGACAGTATCTGTGCCCCTGGGGTGGGGGGGGTCTGCTCTCCTAGTCCTTGACCCAGTTCCCTATTCTTAAGGAGTGGGGTGGAAAGCGTATCCCTAGTGGAGACACACAGGAAAAGTCTGAAGTTGGGAAACACTCACGGCCTCCCTTTTGTCAGGTGAACCGACCACTGACCATGCGGAAGGATGGTATTCAGACTAGAAACCGCAAGGCATCTGGAAAAGGGAAAAAGAAACGGGGGTCGAGTCTGGGTGGTACAGGAGCAGCAGAAGGACCAACTGGTGGCTTCATGGTGGTGGCTGGGGGTGGTGGTAGTGGGAATTGTGGGGAAGTTGCCTCAGGCTTGACACTGGGCCCCCCTGGCACTGCCCATCTCTACCAAGGCCTGGGCCCTGTGGTGCTGTCGGGGCCTGTTAGCCATCTCATGCCTTTCCCGGGGCCCCTGCTGGGTTCGCCTACAGGCTCCTTCCCCACGGGCCCCATGCCTCCCACCACTGCCACCACTGTGGTGGCACCACTCAGCTCATGAGGACACAGAGCATGGCCTCAGAGCAAGGGTAGGGTCTTTCTCCTCTTGTAGCCAGCAGTCTATACAACCCAACCCTCTGGGACCCAGGCACTGCTTGGTCTGGACCCTCAAAGCTTTTGTAAAATAAAACCACTAATGTCCTAAAATTGGAAGTGTGAGTCTATGTGGGACCGAATAAAGAGCTGTGGTAGGTGGGGTGTGTAACAGTGTCTGCAGTTCTTTGATGATGGTGTGAGGCTGTGTGAGACGGCATGTGTGACCTGGCATTTGTGACCCTTCATGACAGTGGGTTATGATGTGCAACTCTAACAGCGTATGTGAAAATGTGTGCGACAGCATCCAGGTTGTATGGTATGGCGTGTGTACCCACACACGACAGGGAAGACAATGTGTGGCTGGCTGACTGCTCTGTGAGGTGGTGATCATGGGGTGAGGCTGAGAGAGACAGTGTGCGTGACACCAGGTAACTGTGAGAAATAGGGCACAGGTATGAGGGGATATGGAAGTATGTGCGTGACAGGGTGTGTTGAAAAAAGTGCGTGAGGTTGTGCTTGTGTGATTGTGCACTGTGCAGGCTGGTTTTGAGATGGCATGACAGCATGTGTGCTGGGCACAAAATTTTAACAATAAACATTTTGGGAATGTTGGACAAGGACTATGTATGATGGTGTGTGGGGACATAACAGTGTGACCATGAGGTACTATGTGTCAGGACGTCTTTGTGGGTCTGGTAGCGGCAGTACTTCTGTGCAAGTCTGTGTCTTTGAGTGCATCACATATCATGTGCCATGTCACAGCGTTTCTGAGTGGCTGACAGTATGAGCAGCTCTCTGTACACTTATTTGTGCAGGTATCGATATATATAGTTTCAGTCAGTGTAAGTTAGGGACCCCCTTCCAAGGGACAGAAGACACATGTAAGACAGGAATGGGAGGAAAGAGTGAGGGTGGAATGGTAGCCATCAAGGTCAGAAGGCTAGCCCAGGACCTTGGGGTTGTCCATGGGTCTTCCTGTCACCCATCTCTTATCTCTCTGAGCCCTGCTTGGCCTGCAGCCCTGTGGGAAATAGAAGAGGAGACGTGGAGATTAGAAGGACAAAATAGGTTCTGAGGGGAAATTTTTAGACCCCACAGGTTGGGGAGCTCCCCACAGTGCCAACTCCCTCCCCAAAAGACCTGCTCACCTGGGTGAACTACTCCCTCTAAAGTGGAAGCTGTTCTTCCACTGAACAAACCCTCACATAGGTGCTTGCACTGAGTCAAGTTACCTCCTAAGCCAGACAGGTTAAGTGGCTCTCCCAAGGCCACACAGTTGGTGGCACAGGACTGATCCAGGTTTCATGGCCTAGCCTCCACACTACCCAGAGGCTCCTAACAGCAAGCAGTACCATTTACTGAGTGCTCACTGTGGTCGACAATGGCTGGAAGGCCTCAGTTGCTTTAGTTCATGAACACCTGAAAAAAAAAAAACTCCAAAGAAAGTATACACTTACTCATTTTATTAATGAAAAGGTGAGGCTCAGAACTGTGAGTAACTAGCCTGACCACAATTGAGATTGAGGATTGGATTTAGGATAGGGGCACCCCCTCCCCCGAGTGATTCTTGCTTACATTTATTTGGGCTGCTTTTCTCTTTCTTTTTTAAATCATTCACTCCCCGATTTGCTCAAATCTGGATTTGCTTTTGGGCTGCTGCTCATTATGGCTTCTCTCCTTGAGCCCCAGAGATGGAGACTGTGGGACCATGGATCCTCAACATAGTATGGGTAAGCAGCTGTCCTCAACAGAACAGCATCCCGTCAGCTAGTCACCACGCTGACCCACTGCAGCATCACAGGAGTCCGTGCTCATTCCAGAACTGCCCTGGCTGCTTCACAGAATGCCAGCCCTCTCACCCCGTCCTTGTATTGAACAGAAATCCCTTTCAGAACCTTTGCTGGAAACCACCTTGGACCCACCTCGTTCAGGAACCCCAGTCCTCAAACCCTATAAAAATGTCAGCCCAAGCTTAGTACATTAACCTAGCTCTGGAACTCTAAGGGAACCCTGTCTCTAATTATCAATGGAAAACCCGTCCTGACCCTGGCCAGGAACACCAGAACTTACCTTGTACAGGAGGCACCCCTGTCCAGCCACAGCACAGGGACCTCTGCCTTACTCCGGTTAGGAACCTCTGAACTCACACTGTAAGGAAGCACCTCTACCACCCCTTATAAAAACACCTGTCCTAAATCTCCTCATGAGCCTTGATCTTTCTGAAGGAATCCCGCCTTGACCTTGGACAGGACACCTCTGTCCTGACACTGTACTGGAGCTCTGCCTTCCAAGCAGCATTTTAGAAAATAATTCACTGACAATAAAAGCTAGTTCTGAACCACTGACTTGACTCTGTCTGCAGAAATCTCTATCTGCAACCTCTTTAGTAACCCTGATTTGAGTTCAGGAGCCTTGCTTTCATTGTTGACAATGACCCATGACATCACTGCACAACAATCCCTATCTCACACCCTACCCCATAGCATCCACTGAACCAGCAACTCAACTCTCAACATGAACCTTGGTCTTGAACTTACATGGAAAATCCTTTCCTGAACCTGTGGCACTGGCGCCTGTCCTGACCCTCTACTTTAAGCCCAGACCTCATCATATACAGGCACTACAACTTCACCTGGCACAGGACCCCCTGCCCAGACACTATACAGGGTTTCCTGTCCTCACCTCATGTTGGCTCCATGGCCCTGACCCTCTACAGGAAGCCTCACCTCTAACAGTACTGGAACATATAACCAGACTCTGCAGAAAAACTTCCCCTGACTTTCAAAAGAAATCCTTAATTTGACTAGTTTACAGGAATCTCTGACCTGATCTTTTACAGGAACTCCTAACCTTGGCCTCTGGAAACACTCTCCTGATGCTGTATAGGAAGCCCTGATGTGACTCTCTTGGATAGCCCTTGCCCAAGCCTTGTTCCAGAAGCCCTATCCTCACCTCTTCAGGAATCACTGTCCTGACTGTGGCTAGTGACTATCACATTAAACAGCATAGCTCTGCAGCATCTGCAGAATCCTGCAGCAGGCATTGCTATAGGCTTTTCAAACCTGTTCCCTTTCTTCCTGAGCTCACTCACTTTTCCAGCCTCCCTTACAATTAGATGTGGACATGTGACAGAGCTCTGATCAATGGAGTGTGTGCAGAGTGACATACATGACTCCCAGGCCTGGCCCATAAAGGCCTCTCATAGATCCTCCTTCTCTCTCTTTCCCCATGTACCAGCTGAATAGTGAGCGCTCCAAGAACTCAGAGGAGAGCAGAGTCACAAAATGGAAGTTGCCTGGGTCCATGAATAATCAGTAGTAAATATTCACATTGGATTTTGTGGGGGTTTTTCTTTAAGATTTTATTTATTTATTTTTAGACAGAGGGGAAGGGAGTGAGAAAGAGAGGGAGAGAAACATTAATGTGTTGTTGGTTCTTGCGTGCCCCCCACCTGGGTACCTGGCCCACAACCCAGGCATGCACCCTGACTGGGAATCGAACCAGCAATCCTTTGGTTCGCAGGCCGGTGCTCAATCCACTGAGCCAGGCCAACCAGGGCTCACATTGGATTTTGCATGAGCAAGACATAAATATTTATTTGTTAAGCCCCTAAGATTCTGGGTTTGTTTGTTAAAACAGCTAGACTGATTTGGCCCAATTAATAATAATCTTTTGATTGAATCTGGATATGAATACCTGATAGTACTGTCTATATGAACACAGATCTAAACCTGTACAGAAACACCTGTGCTGACCCTGAACTGAACCACCTGATCTCTTTGTAGGAACTTGTCATAATGTAGTCTAAGAAGTCCCATTCCAAACTTGTATGGAAACCCCCAGTCTAGAGCTCTCTAAAAACAACTGTCATGTTCTGCATAGAAACCCCTGCTTGGTTCAGTGGAAGAACACTATAGAAACTATAGGAATCCCTATTCTCATTCTGTACAGAGACATTTGCTTGACCTAGTAGAAAAACACCAGAGGTGACCAGACCCTGTCCATGAATTGATCCTCATACCTCACACAAGAGGAATACCTCTCCTCAGGAAGTATGGAACTTCTGCATTTATCCTGTAAAAGGATCCCAGCCAGATAATGGAAAGCAAAGGCTGACACTCTATTGCAGAGATCAGCAAACTATGGCCTTCAGGCCAAAGTCAGACTGCATCCTGTTTTTACGTTTTTGAAGGGAAAGAAAGAAGAACATACCAGAAGCTGTATGTGGCCTATGAAGCCTAAAATATTTACTCTCTGGTCCTTCATAGAAAAAGTTTGCTCACCTCTGCTTCCTTCTGACTATACAGAAGAATGGGCCTTGACTCTTACAAGACTCCCCACTCTATTACTTTGCAGGCATCACAACCCCAGAGTGTTCCTTGGTGTGTATCATTGCATTTTCTCTGGTGTATGCAGAGGTGTAAAGGTCTTAGGGCTGCAACGCTCTTCCACAGGGACAAACGACTTGTTGCAGGGAAAGAGTGGAAGGGAAGAGAAAGCTGATACTAGGTTTTCAAGAGGGTCAGAGGGCCCAGCTAGTGGGTGGTGGGGCTGTCAATCTGTTTGTTAGTCAGCGATGCTGAACCCCAGACCGCTTATCTTTCCGGTCCCAGCCTACAGCCCTGTAGGAAATGGTGAAGAATGAGAAAGGGAGATAGGAGGACAAACCCGCCTCCTGTGGGGCTATTTAGACGTGGGGTGGGAGGGAGTCCCCCCTACAGGGGAAACTCCCCCTTCCCCCTATGCACACACTTGGAAACAGAGGTTACTCGGCGGAGGCTGTCAGGGAGAGCTGCTGCTGAAGAAACACTTCCCTCCCCAAGTCCATTCTGGCCCTGGGCACTATTTTATCACAATTTTTCAGATGAGGAAACTGAAGCATATAGATGTTCAGTAACTTGCCCAAGATCACATGACTAAGTCATGTAACCTCAGTTCCTTATCTGCAAAGTAGCCTTACTAATGGGAACTACCTCACAGAATTGTGGCTTACAGCAATGTCTGACATATCGTAATACTTGCTATCATTACAATCATTTGCCCCTAATAAGACTCCTTTGGCACCAACATCCATTTCCACAACAGAATATTAATAGATAACACTTGGTGAGTGTCCCCGTGTACCACCTTGTATACAGCAAGAGCAGAATGGCCTTTTTGAGTAATCTTTCACAATCCAATATGGAGTCACTGTCAGCCATGACAGCTACTGTCAAGTGGCAATACGCGCAAGACTGAGGTAACGAGGTGTAATGGAATGCCCTTGGGATGGGACCACAAAACTGCAAGTCTGATAAAAACTCCATCTGGACACCGATATGAGTGGGACCGCCGCCCATTGCGGGCTCTAAGGACTCAAAGCTTCCACCATCCCATGCTCTACCTGGCTGTACCACGGGTCACACTCTGAGCCCAATAGGACTTGCGCGCCCCCAGACCCATGCAGCCACTGTAGCTGCCTGGCCTGAGACCAACGCGCGCCTCTCCATCCGCGGAGGCCGTAAGTGATTGCGGCTTGTCGGACGCTTGCTCAGCTCGTTCTATTGCTCTATTGCCTAAATTCCTCCTTTCTGCATGCAAACTGCGTGAAACCTATTAGCTTATTTATTGGGGAGGTGATATTGTGTGATTACTTTCGGGGACACTCCCTTTCTCACGACACACCTTCGTGAACATTAACTCAGAAAAATCATCACTACGTTTAGCATCGTTAGCACTACCATTTGGCCGCCACTAGCCATTTTCCAGTTTAACCGGGAACCAACCCATCCGCACACGTCATCACCGCGCGCCGCGCGGGAAGCCACGGGAAGGAGAGAAGATACCCTTTCCTAACACCGTCATTTACTTGCTTGCTTGCGGTCTTGAGTCACTGCACGGCACAGTTGCCATGGATCTGGAGGGCTCCTAAGTGACTGGACAAGGACGGAAGGACCGAAGATAGGACAACCAGAAAGAAAGCGTCGACGGTTAGGGGAGGGGCACGCTTGAGCCTAAGCGCAACGCCGGCCTGCCGGCACGGCCTTCGCGCAGGCGCAGCACAGTCCGCATTACGTAATGACGTACAAACCGAACGTTTGCTCTCCAGAGGAGCGCGGCGGTGCAGCGAGATTCCCGGTGTGGGCGGGATCTGGGCGGTCGTAGAGAGAACTGGCCCAATGGAAAAGCGGGCCTCGGCACAAGCAGCCCCACAGGTCGCTGGAAATTGAGCGGCGCTAGCCCTGGGCGGAGTTTGAGGGAAGGTCTGCACTGCGCCCAGTGAGTGGTGCTGAAGGGATTGGTTGGCGTCGACAGAGGGGGCGGGGGCTGGCGGGAGATGGCTAGAAACTGAAGGGGCTGGGGAGGTGTATGGGCTAGGGTTTGGGCAGGGGGTGGGGCTTGGTGGAAGGAAAGGGGCCGCCCCTGAGGAGCGGTGCTGGTTGAAACGTTAGGGGTGGAATCTGGCCTAGTGGAAGGTGCCGGTCCAGCGGATAAGGGGTGGAGTTAAGTGGATCGTTAAAGGTGGAGTCAGGCCTGGGCCAGGGGCTGGGGCTGGCTGAGTGAAAGGCTGGGTAAATATCCGGGAGATTGGGTGGAAAGGGCAAGTCTGTGAAGAGGTGGGATCTAGGCGAGGCTGAGAATGAAAGGATCTAGGAATGAGTCTTGGTAGAACGGAAGGGGCGGTGATTTTCTGGAAAGATCTGGCCCTAAAATGGACTGGAGTCTGGGGGTTAATTGCTCTTTGAAAGGAGTCTAGTGAAATGGGAGGGGCCAGGTGGGATGGACACTCCATGGAGGCAGAGGGCCTTGAGAGAGACGGGCTTTAGAAGGCGGTGGGACTTAAGACAGCATAAGGGGCGGGGCCTGAAAGAGGCGGGGATGTGGGGTCCTTAGGGCACCCTAGTCCCTTCAGTCACCTCCACCGCACCCCCCAGAACCGCGTCAGGGGTGAAGTCTCCCCGACCATGACCTCCACCGGCCAGGATCCCACCACCACCAGGCAGCGAAGAAGTAGGCACAGCCACCACTCGCCCCCGCTTGACTCCAGCATCATCTCGGTGAGGCCCAGACCTGTTCTGATGAGGGGGAGGGGGAGCAATGGGCCGTGCAGTGGACTCTGACCTTTCTCTCTATTTGGCAGAAGCCAGGTGTTAAGAAGGGTGCTGGACTCCGCTCCAGCCCCAAACTAGCGGAGGTAAAGAAGAAAGGCAGAATGAAGAAACTCAGCCAAGCAGCAGAGCAAGACCTAATTGTGGGGCTTCAAGGGCTGGTGAGAGAGGCCTGGCCACAATTTAGCCTCCTACGACAATGAAAATCCTGAGGTTCTCCATCTTGGACAGAATGGGGTGTTACCTCTGACTCAGGCCCTAAACGGATCCCTGTCTCCCATTTTTTTCCCTGCAGGATCTAAACCTTGAGGCCAAGACACTGCCTGGTACTGGCTTGGTGTTTGATGAGCAGCTAAATGAATTCCACTGCCTCTGGGATGACAGGTGAGGGTGACTCCACCGAGCTGTCTCTGAACCACACAAATATGCATACTTAGAGCCATTAGGAAGAATGAATCCTTTCTTGTACTAGCCTAGAGACGGGAAACAGAAAACTTAGGAAGGTGGTGCTCAGGCTTGAAAGGGTTCTTATCATTTAGCCAGAAAACGTTTATTGAGTGCCTACTGTGTGACGGGAGTTGGTGATACAAATGTGTTGGACAAGACAGGGTCCCTTCTCAAGGAGCTGATAGGTGAGTAGGAGAGCAGATTATTAAACAGCCAACAGCAGTGTGAAGTGTTTGATGTAGGAGGACTTAAGACCAGTGGCTTTGAGAGCATTTAATAGAGGACCCTGAACCAGCACCCAGTGTTCCCAGGAGGTGTCCTTGAAGAAGGGACATTTGTGCTGAAACAGAAGAATTATACCTCCCATTTGTTCACGCATGTTACAATCCATCAGCAAATTCTCTTGGCTCTATTTTGAATGTATTCGGTATCTGACCTATTCTGGCCTTCACTGCCACCACTATCGTTACTCACTTACATTTGTGGAGGCTCCCTCTCTTGTCCCTTGTTTTCACTCTTACCCCTGCTATCTGTTGTTTACACAGCAGCCTAAAACCTTGTTCAAGATAGTGTTCTCTTTCTTAAAATCTTTCGAAGGCAGACCACTGCCCTCAAGGTAAAGTTCAAATTCTTCATCTTAGCCTCTTAGTTCCACGTGATCTGGCCACACATCACCTTGGTGACCTCATCAGCCAATCCTCCCCCTCATTTGCTTCACTTCACTTCACCCACACTGGTCCTTTTGCTGTTCTCCCAACATTCCTGATACTCCCTTATGTCCGGCCTTTGCCCTGACTGATTCCTCTTCCAGAGATTTGTTTCCACCTTCTCTTCTCCCAGTTAACATTCATGTCTCAAGGAGACTTTCTCAGAGAGGGCTATGCCTGGCTACTCCCCTACCTCCCACACCTGATATTTGAGGTCTTCCTAGCCTGTGTCATTGTTTGCTTACTATTATACTTACATTTTTACCAATTCAGAATCTATCTCCTCTATCCCAATGGAAGACTCAGAGTGGCAAAATATTTCACTACTGATTACAGATCTACCATCTCTTGAGGAGCTAGGGACATGGTAGCAGACAAAGCAATCAAACCCTTGTCTTCGTGGAGATTACATTTTCAAGGAGGAAAACAGACAGTAAACACAACATAAATGATACAGTGTGTTAGAAACAAGTGCTGCAGAGAAACGCTGAAGTGGAGGAGGGATGGAGAATAGCAGAAAGAACACTGGAGGGGACTCTTCAGTTTTGAGTAGGACGGTCAGGGAAGGCCTTGCTGATACTTGAGCAGGCATCTGAAGGAGGCGAGGGAGTGAGCCATGAAGATACAGGGAACAGAGTGTTCTAGGCAGGAAGGAGCGCTGGCTGAGAAGTACTTGGTTAGATGAGATGAGAGCCATGTGAAGGTTTTGAGTTTAGGTGATCTGATTTAGACTTTTTAAAAAGATTTTATTTATTTATTTTTAGAGAGGGGGGAGGGAGGGAGAAACAGAGGGAGAGACACATCAATTGGTTGCCTCTCACATGTGCCCCAACTGGGACCAAACCCACAATCTGGGCATGTGCCAGCAACCTTTCGCTTTGTAGGGTGATGCCCAACCAACTGAGCCATACCAATCGGGGCCTGATTTGGATTTTAACCAATGTCTGGCTACTGTGCGACTAAAGGACTGTTGGAGGAATGAGGGTAGAAGTTGGAAGGCCAGTGAGGAAGTGACTGCAGTAGCCGGGTGGTAGATTTATGGTAGCAGCAGTGGGGGTAATGGGGAGAGGGTCAGGCTTTGGATATATTGTGAGAACAGAACCAATAGGCATCAGGGGTGACTGTGCTGCTCACCAGTGTCCCTGTATGTATCTATGTGTGCATGTGACTATATCTCTTTATCAACCCAGCTTCCCTGAAGGCCCAAAACGGCTCCATGCCATCAAGGAGCAACTGATCCGGGAGGGCTTCCTGGACCGCTGTGTGTCCTTTCAGGTGAGTTCCCCAGCTGGCACCTTGGGTAGAGAGCAGAAGCTGACAGGACCCGGCTGTGGCCAGCACCTTAGCCCTTTATTCCTTGTGTCTCCCCAGACCCGGTTTGCTGAAAAGGAAGAGCTGATGTTGGTTCACAGGTGAAGGCTTGGTAACCTTGTAGGGATGGGGAGGAGGCTACCCTGGGCCCACCAGGGCAGACTGGATGCTTTGGGATGGACTGTCATGGGCACTGTGGCCTTTGGCAAATTGCTGAACCTCATTGCATCTCAGTGTTATCGCCTGTAACAGGGATTAGTAAATAAATGTTCCTCAGGAGGGTTTGATCTATGTTGGGCGCTTGGAATGATGCCTGACAGATCATCAGCTCGCTGAGCTGTTGTTGTGATAATGCGGTATGTTAGCAACTTGCGGATGTGTGGACAGAGTGGTGTTCCCCAGAGTGCTGTAGGAACCCAGAATGAGGGTCCTGGAGCAGTGTGGCCCAAGTAGCTTGGCAGAAGGGGTGTCTGAGCTGAACTTTAAGAGAGAAAAGTAAATCAGATGAAGAGGAGGGCTCAGGGAAGGGAGATACAGCCAGCTGGAACATTCTGGCTAATGGCCTGGCAATAGGATTTGGTGTGGCTGGAGGAAAAGGCAAGGAATATTAGTGGAAATGAGGTGGGCTAGGAAAGAAGCAGGGAACATGACCTATATCTCAGTGTTCTCCCAGAAGACAATTGAGGAGGTTGACTTGTCCAGGGGTGTGGTACGTGGAAAGCTTAGCTGGGGAGGAGCCAGGGCCCTGGCTCAGGGCCAAGGAGGGAGGCAGTCCCCTGAATTTCATCCTCTGTCTGTGTCACCAGCCTAGAATACATTGATCTGATGGAGACGACCCAGTACATGAATGAAGGAGAACTCCGCGTCCTAGCAGATACCTATGACTCAGTTTATCTGCATCCGGTATGGATGAAAACTGCGAGGGCAGAGGGTGATAGCGTTCCTGGGGATGCCCACCCCCACACCTACCCCACCCTGGGGAAACAGCTGAGTGGACAGGACTGCTGTCTCCCTCACTCCCTCTCTGGCTCCCCACTGTCTCTCCAGAATTCATACACCTGTGCCTGCCTGGCTTCAGGCTCTGTCCTCAGGCTGGTGGATGCGGTCCTGGGGGCCGAGATCCAGAATGGCATGGCCATCATCAGGTAGGACCCGCCAGCATTTGACTTCCTACATTTAAAAAAATGTCTTCCCTCAAATGTAAAATGTACTAGTAATGGGTAGCGTATGTACATGCTTAAGGTATAAAAGGGGGTACAAGAAAAAGTTTCCCCGCCACCCCCATCCCCCAGACACCTGCTTCCTCTCCTGGAGGCAGGCCCTGTAACCAGTAACTCACGTGTCCTCCAGAAATGGTCTGCGCCTATTCATGGAGCACATAACCATATTTCGTTGATTCTAAAACACGTATTTTTCATATTGGTAACATCTTGAAATTCAGATACATCTTATAAACAGCGACATCTCAGAATTCGATTGGCAGCATTTTCTGCTTTGTTGTTGGCATGTAAAATCACAGTACATCTCATCACTGTTGGCGTCCCAGAACTGATGAAGTGCAGAAGATGCAGCCTTGCTCTTCCCCCCCCTATTTTGGGGGAGCACTCCAGCATTTAGGAAGCTCCCTTCCATACCATGCATTTTCTGCATCAACATCTTGGAAAGCTGTAGTGTACTCCCTACAGTTGGGCATTTCGGCTCTCCCCAATCATTTACTGTTTCCAAAAAAAATGCCGCAGCAGGTATTGTTGTCCATTCGTAAACATGTTATTTTACCCTGTTCGGTACATAGGCTGTGGGTTAAGTTCCCAGGTGCATACTGACTGGGTGTGAGGGTGTATGCACTGATAATTTTAAGAAGCATCATCAAGTTTCCTTCAAAGAGAGAGCAGTAGATGGGGGGTGAGAGTCCAAGGGCCCCAGTTACTCAGCTGCTGACAGATTGGCAGGCATCAGCACTGGCAGAGTTGGTGGTCCAGGATTAGAGAGCCAGGGAGTCCGTCTCTGCAGAGGAAGAACCCCCAATCTGTGGCTTTCCCTGTCCTGCCCAGGCCTCCTGGACACCACGCCCAGCACAGTCTTATGGATGGATATTGCATGTTCAATCATGTGGCTGTGGCTGCTCGCTACGCTCAAGTGAAGCACCGCATTCAGAGGTCAGCAACAAGCAGCAGGGCAGGTGTGATGGGGGGTGGCACAGGCTGGTGTAGCCTGGTCTGGGCACTTCCCCAGATGCACCTGGATCCTCTTGTACAGTGTCCCCTTCTCTTCCCCTCACAGGGTCCTTATTGTGGATTGGGATGTGCACCATGGTCAAGGAACACAGTTCACCTTTGACCAGGACCCCAGGTATGCCCCAAGTATCACTCCAGATGCCAGAGGCCCAGTTAGAAGGGGCCCAAGAGGGAAGGGAGGGCATTCGCATTCTTTGGGCATCCCTGGGACCGGAGTCTATGCTGCTCTCTGTGAGTCTGTTTTCTTAATTTCACTCTGAGGCAGGGACTGTTGAGTTCCCCATTTTAGAGATGGAGGAACTGATGCTTACAGGTTACAAAGTCACACAGAGAAGAATGGGAAGACATGAGATTTGTGCCCACAAATATTTGGAGATCTTGTTCACCAATTTACCCTGGAGCTGGAGTGAACCTCAAATTACTACTTTATTTTTTCTAACTATGATTACTACAAATTATTTATTGAAAAATTAAATAATACAGAAATATCTGTAGCAGTGAATCTCCTGTAATTCCCGTTACCTTAAAAATAACTGTCGAGCCCTGACTGGTGTGGCTCAGGGGGTTGGACATCATCATGCAAACCTAAAGGTCTCAGGTTTGATTCTGGGTCAGGGCACCTGCTTGCATTGTGGGCTGGGTCCCCGACTGAGGGCAGTTGGGGGCTTTTGAGAGGCAACCAGTCAATGTTTCTCTCCCTCTCTCTGTCCCTCACTTCCCCTCTGTCTAAAAATAAATAAATAGGCCCGGCTGGGTGGCTCAGTGGATTGAGTGCTGGCCTGTGAACCAAAGGGTTACAGGTTGGATTCCCAGTCAGGGCACTTGCCTGGGTTGCGGGCCAGGTCCCCAGTGGGGGGCGTGCAAGAGGCAGCTGCACATCAATGTTTCTCTCCCTCCCTTCCCCTCTGTCTAAAAACAAATAAATAAATAAAATCTTAAAAAAAATAAAGATAAGCAAATAAAAATCTTCTAAAAAATACCTGTTGAGCCCTGGCTGGTGTAGCTCAGTGGATTGAGCGCGGGCTGGGAACCAGAGGGTCCCGGTTCGATTCCCAGTCAGGGCACATGCCTGGGTTGCAGGCCAGGTCCCCAGTGAGGGCCATGTGAGAGGCAACCATACATTGCTGTTTCTCTCCCTCTCTGTCTCCCTCCCTTCCCCTCTCTCTAAAATAAATAAAAATAAAATCTTTAAAAAAAAATACCTGTTGAGCCTTGACCAGTGTGGCTCAGTGGTTTGAGCGTTGTTCCCATACACCTAAAGGTTGAGGGTTTATTTTGGTCAGGGCAAATGCCTAGGTCACTGGTTTGATCCCTGGTTGGGGCACCTACAAGGAGGCAACCAGTAGATGTTTCTCTTCTTTTCTCTCTCTCTCTCGCTCTCTCTCTCCTCTCCCTCTCTCCCTGCCCCCTTCCCCTCTCTGCCCTCCTTCCTCTCTAAAATCAATGAATATATCCTCAGGGGAGGATTAAAAAAATAAAGTAACTGTTGCCCTGGCTGATGTGGTTCAGTGGATTGAGCACTGGCCTGAGAACCAAAGGGTTGCCAGTTCGATTCCCAGTCAGGGCACATGCCTGGGTTGCGGGCCAAGTTCCCAGTCAGAGACATACAAGAGGCAACCATACATCGATGTTTCTCTCCCTCTCTTTCTCCCGCCCTTCCCCTCTGTCTAAAAAGAAATAAATAAAATCTGTTTAAAAAAATAAATAAAATAACTGTTGATAGTTTAGGTTATATCCTTACAGAATTTTTCCTATAGATGTGTGAATATTCATTATCATTATTATTAACACACTGCCTAAGGGGATAATCCTCTACATGATCTTTGGCAACTTGCTTTTTTGCATTTAACAGCATGTGGTGGGCACTGCTTCATGTTAGCGCCTCTAAAATGTACCTCCTTCAGGGCAGGAGGTGCGTGGAGGTGGAAGAGGGTATAGGAGGGATAACTGATAATGGGGGAAAATAAAAATAAATAGGTAAATAAATACCTTCTTCTTTGTAAGGGCTGTACAGTGTTCCATTGTGTGGGTGTACCTCTGGTCATTTAACTCCAGGACATTTACGGTGCTTCCTAGTTTTTGCTTTTGCAGACAATTCTACAGTGAATAGTCTGGTAAATATATAATTTTACACTTCTAGTGTATCTATAGGATGAATTTCCAGTCGTGGGTTATTGGGTCAGAGGGTTGGCGTGCTTTCAGGCCTGGGACCTACTGCCAAATTTTCCTCCAGAAAGGACACCAGCTTACCCTTCCAGCAGAAAATGATTGAGCTAATCCTCAGGAAGGGACGCCGCTAAGTAGTTGTTGTGGATCCACCCCCCTGTCAAACAGACTGCGGAGGATCCACTTCTTTGCATAGATCCTGAGCTCCCATGGCCTGCCATCTAATCTAGGTTGGCCGTTCTCTCGGCATTGCTTTATTATTTTCTAGCATTCAGTGTCGCTGACAGATGTGTGATGTCAGCCTGATTTTCATTCCCTTCTATGTAATCTATTTTGTATAAAATGATGAAGAATTTATCCATGCCCTTCCGTCTCCCTGCATCTCAGTCTCTTAACTCCAACAGCAGAGTCTGGGGTGGAGACAAGTTGGACAGTCCTTAAAAGACTATTGTGAAGGCAAGGAAAACAGGACAATTAAAGCTAAGTAGTTGAAAGAGACAAGTAAGTTCAGTGAATTGGTCATTAGGTGAGTTGCTTATTCAGGACTGATTCTGGATGCAGTGACCTGGAACTGTGCTTGATTTCTTCTGAAGGGCAACCCCAGGTCATCCCCTTGGGCCCTTGGAGGCTCCAAGTACTTTTCAGGGACTTGCTGAACTTTCTTATTGTCTGAATCCTTCCCCCACCCTTTTTCTGTCTTTCTGGGTGGATACTTGTTTAACATTCCTTTAATGCAGCGATGTCAAAATCATTTTCACCGGGGGGCCACATCAGCCTTGCGGTTGCCTTCAAAGGGCCGAATGTAATTTCAGGACTGTATACATGTAACTATCCGTAACTAAGGGCAAGGAGCTCGGCGCTGCCACTGGGTAGAAACAAGGTGCCGGGCCGAATAAAACGAGGTGGAGGGCGAGATTCGGCCGTGGGCCTTGTGTTTGCCACCTGTGCTTTAATGTCTTTTCACTAGGGTGATAGGAAAGGGAGGAGGTAAACCTATGCTATCAGTCCACCATTCCTTCACTGGAATTCAGTCGACCTTAATTTTTAAATCTCCTTTTGTTTGCTTTATAAGTTTAGTTTCCTGGGTGTTAGTTCCATTGATTCTGATGGGTCTCTTGTGGGGTTGGCTTTCTTTAAATCTTTTCTTTAGTTCTTTCTTCTTCCTGATAATAATCTTTATGTTCTATGATATATTTTTCTTCCTTACGTTTAGAACTGGTATTTATATATCAGAGTTAAAAACAATCATCCTCCACCTACTCAATACCAGAGCTTTCACATGAGTTTTATTCCCCAACTACAAGATATTTTTCTTCAATTTCAAGACTTTTTATTACCAATTTTATTAAATTTTATAACTACATTATTAACATT
>PVJI01026646.1:0-18761 GCA_004026765.1 Micronycteris hirsuta | reverse complement strand
TTTCAAAACAAAAATTATTATAAAAATTTTTGGATTTAGAAAGGACTGCACTGGTTGTCAGCGCTAGAAACCCAGTGTAAGATCACAGACCAAGTGCCTAGTCCCAAACTTTTGGTTGTGCTAGCAAACAGAGGGAAACAGGGGAAAAAAGCATCAAAAAGCTATTTTGACTCAACAAAGCAAAGTGTTTGGAGGGCAACTAGTCAGTCCCATGGCAGGTCAAGCAGTAATCAGAGCTCCATCCAGACATGGAGTGTAGCAGAGATTCCATGGATTTTAAGGAAAACAGACACGGGCAAAAAAGAGGCCCAGCTAGTCCAACGAGACAGACAGAGAATGTGGCACAAGGTAACATTCAGAAGAAGAAACACAAGTGGTTCCAGGGCATTTGTTAAACTCTCCCTCTTTATTCATTGCAGTAGCGTTTTTAATACCAAAAAAGTGGGTGGGGGGACTTAAATGTCCATCAATGGATAATCGGTTAAATAAACTGTAACACAGTCATGCAATGCAGCCCTGGACAACTCTCTAAAAGGTGCGGCCTACTGATTTGTTCTGACTATGAATTTATGTAGCAGGCCACTTGTGTGCTTCGCTTACTGCTTTATCCTTGGGGCCCGAAACAATTGTAGCATGAAGTAGTTGTTCAACAAATGTTTATTGAATATACGACAGATTGAATATTAATTTTAAAAAACAGTTTTCAAAATAGTATGGATAGTGCAATCTAATGTAAGTTTCACCTGGACATACCAAGTCTTCCAGTCTTTGTTCTTTTTCTTTAAATATTCAGACCTAACAACTGCAGCCCAAATCACTCCACTTTTGGGGACTTGGGAGAAAAAAATTTCTAAGAAAAAAAAAATTACATTCCCTTAGAGGTTGCCTGTTACCTCTAATTCCAATTTTCTGCTCAGTCCTTTCCTGGCTTTCACCAAACTTGTCTCTGTCCTCCTCCCCCATCATTTGGCCACAAGCATGAGTGGTCGCCTTCTTCATTCCCTCGGTCACCTCTTATAAAAGGCTATTTTGTACAGTACCTTTTAATTGAATAGTTCTGAACAACAAAGGGTCATTTCAGCTTAGTAGATGCAACAGTTTGAAAGTGAATAATAGGCATCACTCACTACTCCTAAACTCACAGGGCATTCTCTGACAAGGAAGCCCCTTTCCCAGCATCCTATGAGCTCCCCTCACCAGCGCTTCACTGCCCGGGCCTTCCCTCACATCTCCTGTTCTCACATCCAAGGCTTTCTTCATTACATATACCACGCTCACTCCCATGCAGCCCTAGAAATGGTGAAAACAACTTAATTTACCATGCACAGAAATTTTTGTCACTTCTTGGTCACAAGCTCCTCCATCCAGATGAGCCCGGAGTCTTTTCTTCTCATGACCATTAAAGCAGCCCATTGCTGTTATTCCCCACCAGCACGCAGGCATTTCGCCAACACAGTTTCTGACCTCGTAGATCAATCGGCTCAAAGTGAAGGCTATTCTGGAACTACTAAATGTGTTAGCCTAATTATGCATAGATATAATCAGAAAGAATATACATGAAAACATGAACAGTAGTTATATCTGGCAGATACGGTCCCAAGGGTTGAAATTGTAAATACCTACAAGGCTAGGCAGGCAACAAAACCAAGTGAATCAAGCTTATATAAAATATGTATTTCTCCTAAAAAAGCAACAAAGTCTACACAAGCATCAGCTTGCCAAATATGTGCCTCATTTACTTAAAGAAGTTATGAATATTAGTTTAATGGATTTAGGTTACCTCAATGCACACAGTGTTTTCCTAAACTTAATGCATACATAGATATTTACTTCATATTTCATAATAAAAAATAGTCCATGAAATCCTTAATTAGATCCCAGAAAAGCCAGATGTGGAGTTCTTTGTTTTGTTTTGTTTTTTTAACACAGACATCTGAAATACAGGTATATATGTAAATGACTTTTAAGTAATAGTTAATTTGAAAGAAAATACTAAAATGACTAATTATGCAATTAAAAATGAAAAAATGATCTTAATAGATATTGTTCCAAAGAAGAAACGCAAATGACAATGAATACATGAAAGGATATCATCAACTCTCAGGGAAAAACTAATTGAAACCCCTATGAGATACCACTTTACACCCGTTAGGATGGCTAAAATACAAAGGACAATCACGCCCTCGCTGGTGTAGAGCGCAGGCTGGGAACCAAAGGGTCCCGGTTCGATTCCTAGTCAGGGCACATGCCTGGGTTGCGGGCCAGGTCCCCAGTGAGGGCCATGTGAGAGGCAACCATACATTGCTGTTTCTTTCCCTTTCTTTCTCCCTCCATTCCCCTCTCTCAAAAAATAAATAAATAAAATCTTAAAAAGAAAAGTTAAAAAAAAAAAAGACAATCACTAAGTGCTGGAGAGGATGTGGGGAAATTGGACCCTCTTACATTGCTGCGGAAAACAGTCTGGCAGTTCCTAAAATGGTTAAACATAGAGTTAGCATATGGTCAAGCAATTCTACTCCTAGGCATGTACCAAAGAGAAATGAAAACAAACATCAACATAAAATCTCATACACAAATGTTTACAATAGCCAAAAATCAGAAACTTCCCAAAGGTCCATCAACTGATAAAAGAGTCTTATTTGGTAATAAAAAGGAATGAAGTACTAATGCATGCTACCATGTGGATGAAACTTGAAAACATTACAGTAAGTGAAAGACATCTCAAAAGACCATGTATTTCATAAGTCCACTTGTATGAAATTTCCAGAATAGGTAAATCTCTAGAGACAGAAAGCAGATTAGTAGTTGCCAGGGGTTGTAAGGATTGGGGGGAAGTGGAAGGTGACCACTAATGGGTACACAGTTTCTTTCTGAAGTAATGAAAAAGTCCTAAAATCGATTGTGTTCATGGATGCATAACTCTTTGAATGTTCTAAATGTCACTGAATTGTACATATAAATGGGTGAACTGTATAACATGTGAATTATATCTCAATAAAACTCTTAAAGAAAATATCAAGTGAGCCAGACACACACATCTGTGGGATCGATGCTACCTGGAGACCCTCCATTTGGGATCTTTACTTTACACTTTCTTATTTATCGAATGCTTTATGGTGCATTGAACTAGTAGGCTATCACTTTTATAGCAAAATCAAGAACAGAAATTTATTGAACATTATTCTAGTGGAGAGGAAGTTCAGATCAACGTGGGTGACAAAGTAGGTTTCATTCTCAAGCCTCTTCTCTTGGCTTGTAGGTGACCACCAATCCCTGAGTGCTCATACACCTTCTTTCACTTGCCTGTAAGAGGGGTGAGCTAGCAAGTTTCCATTGTTGCTTCTTATAAAGGCACTAATTCCATTATGAGGGGCCCACCCTCATGACCTCATCTAACTCAGTGACTTCCAAAGTCCCCATTTCCACTACCATCTTACTGGGGGTCAGAGCTTCAACATTTGAGTTTTGGAAGCATAAACATCCAGTCCATAACAAGCATGAAATTAGCTTGCAATTTTAAAAATATACTTCAAAAAAATTATAAACATAGTGAAATTCCCCATAGTCCGGTTTTATCCTAAAGACTGGAACATAAGCTCCATGGGATGGTAATTTATTCACTGGTGCATCCAGCTGTCTAACAGTTTTGGCACTCAAAGTATTTGCAGAAGGGAGGAGGGGAGGGAGGCACAGAGAGAGGGAAGGAGAGCTGACAAACGGGAGCCTAGCACAGAACCTCCAGTTGGGGGTTAAAACCCCCAAAGCTATAGAACTTGCAGGGCTGCTGAGGCTAAGAGTCAGGCACTCTGAGACCTTCATCCCTAACCTGTGTTAAAGAGGCAGTCAGCTTAGGTGTAAGTAATCACCACCATGGGTGACCCTCTGCCCTGCCTCAGCAATTTCAAATGGCACAGACGCAGCAAGGCCATAGGTACATCGACAGGGATCAGCATGTTGAATTAGAGGTCACTGAGCCGAGAACGAGGAGAAGCCTGTGGAGACCAAGACTGGACCGTGTCCCAGGCACGTGCAGGCCCTGTCTGGTGGACCCTAACAGCTCATGTAGCAGCAAGAAGAAAGGTCAAGGGAGGGAGGTGTCACTGAAAGCAGCTGTGGGATTTTAGCCTGTGACATGGTGGCACCAGTAACTTGTGTGCTTCCCCCATCAAGAAGTGAGTGTCAGTGTGGCCAGGAGAGGAGCATTTGCATGGCTCCTTGGATGAATTCAACTGACCTGTGACACACCTCAGAGTTACACCTGCTCTCCTTCCCTGACACTGCACCCTGAATTAACTGTCAAAGGGAGAGCCTGACATCTTTTCCTTAACTACAGTGTCTAAAGTGATATACCCCAAATGACCCTGCCATCAAATCACATAAGCAAGAACTCAGTGTTTGCGAGAAATCACTAAGAAGAAGCAAAGAAATCAGTGCCACATTTCCAAGTGGCGCTTTAAAGGAAGCAATGCTTTATATCCGTATAGTTCTTCACGCATCACAAAGCTTGTTCACACACACACACATTACCTAGGCTGATCTCTTTGAATCCTACAGGTGACCTCATCTGGAAGCTGAAGCTCAGAGAAGGGAGATGATGAACAATATTTAAGTCTGAACTGATTATATTTTTCTTTCTTTTTTGTTTTGTTGATTGGGTTCCATTTAAAGGTGAGATCATATGGTATTTGTGCCTCACCACCCAGGGGAGGGAGGCGGGGATGGCTGGGGTGGGGCGGGGAGTGGTGGGGTAGTAAATGCAGACAACTGTACTTGAACACAATAAAGTAATTAAAAGTAATTTTTAAAAAAGACTGAACTGAGTATTTACACTATGCAGGCACTGCTCTTGGGGTTTAGGCATGTGAACCCACTTGGTACTCACAACAACACTGGCAGAAAGATAAAGTCGTTACCCAGAGAGGAATGCTTAGTCAGGCCCTCGCAAGCACACAAAAGAGGCCGCAGAAAAGCATAGATGCAAACCCACCGGCCCAGCTCTGCCACCTAGAAGCACCGGCGCTTGTCCTCGCCCTGTCTGCCTCCCTATGTGTGGGGCAGAAGCGGAATTTTAACCTCAGTCAATCCCAGGATTCTTCTACCATCCATTAGTCCAGATCATTACTGCTGCCAGTGATAGGGCTGAAGTGGTAGGACTATTTGATCTTGTCATTCTGAGCTTTCCTGTCTTAAAACTAAGAGCCCATGGACGCACACACATACACACACACTTTACTTGTATGAACCAATGACAGAGTTTTCATTTTTTCCTTTCTTTTTTAATAGCTTAAATAAGAGGCATACTAATTACTCTTTGAAGAAAAAGGTATTGTGTACCTTCCCAATAACCCTTAAAGTAGGCTTCCCACAGAAGCTGAAGGAGATGGCACTGGAGCAGAGTATCCAGTGACCACAGGATGGGGCGCCTGAGAAAGTGAATTCATCAGGACATGCTCATTTTGTTTTCACCATTCTGTGCCTAACTCTGACAGTTATTTTAAAAATGTCCTTTTTAAGGAGCTTGCATTTTTAAGGAGACAAGTCCCATAGATATGAAGTAATTTGAGAATGTCACTAACACAAGTCTGTACAACTATAGATGAGGGGTTCTCATCCTGGGCATGAGGGTCTAGGGCTGAGTACACTTGACTGGATACAAGCTTTGCAGTTGTGTGTGCAATCCTGTAAGGACCTTTTCTTACATGGGTGTGTCTGTACGTGGGTGTGTGTAGGGCAGGGAGATATATGAGGTCTGTCTAGAAAAAGTCCAGCCATTGTTAATATAACAACAATAGTTTGCACGACATTGATGTAACCTGGAACCAAGGAGAGTGGACTGGAATGCCCATGCGTGAACAATGATGACTTCACTGTACTAATCAGTGGGGGTGGTAGCCACCTTTGAGTGAGCCTATGTACTCTGTGGCCATCACATTCAAAATGACTGAGCAAGTAGAGCAATGAATCTGCATCAGATTGTTCATTAAGCTTGGACATTCCTCCACAGAAACTATTCAGATGATTCAGAAGTCTTTTGGGGATGATGCAATGAGTGTAGCATAAATAGAAGCGTGGCATAAATTCTTCAAAGATGGTCAAGAATCTGTTGGAAGTGATCCAAGTTCTGAAAGCCCTGCAGCAAGCAGAGCACCTGAGAATGTTGAACGTGTACGGGCTGCAGTCAACAAAGGTCAGTGACTGGCAGTGCCAGAACTAGAAGCTGATCTGGGGATTCCAAAAACTACTGTGTCCAAGATTTGTACACACGATCTTAGCATGAAATGTGTCATGGCAAAATTCATTCTGTGGCTTCACTACCAGAGCAGAAGGAGCATCATGCTGCAGTTGGGAGAACTGTGTGAGGTCCCAAGGTGTCTGCTTTGAAGGGAACTGAGGTGTACAATGTTTTTTGTATCTTATATCTTCAATAAATGTCTCTTTTTCATATTGCATGGCTGGATACTTTCTGGACAGACCTCATGTATGTGATTGTGATTTCACTTTTAGTCTCTGTTGATTGAGAATATACATTTAGCTGTAGATGGGTTTGAGAACAGAATAAAGTAAGAATCTGCTCCCGTGGGTCTAATACCTGAATACTTTAAATGAAAAATGTTCAGTGCGTCAGGAAAGAAGGGGGATTTTGAGATGTAAGACCAAGAGAACTAGTAAATTGTGGGTGGAAAGCGAAGTGGAGGGAAACCTGTCACCGAGGTTCAGATGCACGCACGGATTCTCAGTTTGGGGTCCTGGGAGAAACGTCATGTTTCAATGCTACTTTTTTTCATAGCTTTCTCTTTTTATAAGCTAATATAGTCATGCAAGTACCTACTGAGCCTGGAATTGTTCCTCATAATGCCTTGGCCAAAGGTATCATGAAAATTATTTAAATTACTGTTTTTTTCCATCACATGTTTCTAGGCCACTTAGGTAATTCATAGTGGAGACATATAGACTAAGTCAGATTATCTTTAACACATTCTTTATATTCTTAGTAGTAGGGAAGTTCTAAGGTGAAACTATAATATGCCACATATAGATTTCAATAACTACTCAATAATTCTTTCTAGAAAGATCTTGCCAAATGAATCCTGCCATGCTGAGAGTGTTTAGCTCACTAGAGGGACAAAGAGTCAGCATTCCATTGAACCACAAAGTAACCTGCCTGTTCATTGTGCAATTATCCTGAGACGTACCAGAGATTGTTTCTGCTTTTCCAAAAAATGGGAAACTAGATTAGGAAAAGTGGTTAAATTCTTCTCAGAGCACAGGTCATACCACTTAGCTTTATAGCTTGACACCTAAGATTACACACAGACCATATTCAGTTTCCCATACCTTCAGGTTCACCATATTTTACATCCTAAAGGAGACCGTGTTGTTTCTCAGCTTCAAGACAGAAGACCTGAAGAGAAATGAGATGTTCAAATCTCTGTAATCCAGAGAAAGACAGATCCCAAGTGATCCAGAGAAATAGAGGCAGAGCCAGAGGTGGAGAAAGTATAATGAGAAGGGTGGTGTATCAATCAGCTAGTGTTGCAATAATGCAGTATAACAAAGTGCCCCAAGCCCAAATGATTAGAGGGTAAGCATCACAGTTTTTCCTAGGCAGAGGTCGTTAGCTTGGCTGGCTTGTCTGCTCCAGGTGCGGGTTGGCTAGTACACACTGGGACCAGATCCATTCCAGATGTCTTTCATCTTCCCAGTGACTGCCTGGGCAAGTTCTTTCTGACATTCAGCAGCCTGGGTCATTACAATAGACCAAAAATCAGTGTGAGAAAAAGTTGGAGCTTCTTGAGAATCTCTTGAGATCCAAGAAAAAGAGAAAAACACCATTCATGACCTGGGAAGCATGGTTGTCTACCAACTGGTTTCCTAATCTCACACTCTAGCTCCTAACTTACACATATGCTTTCCTAATGGGCTTCTGAACTTTCTCTGTTCCTCTCAGTCTATGATCCATGGCTAAATTCAGTATTCCCAAAACTCTGATATTAAAGGAAAGAAAGAAATGAAGAGAAAGGCCACTCTCTGAAGACAAACAGCAGACCCAACTTTGTAAGTTACTCATTCCCTCTGAGCCTCAGTCTCTAGAAAATAGTTTTTGTTTTTTTTTTAAATCATAGACTGTATTGATGATCTGAAAACAATAAAGCAACTCAATGGAGGGTAATGGAGTTCCAAAGTTACAAGTGTCTTGCAGAGATAAATGCTATAATTAAATAATTTTAGCAACATTATAAACACAGATAAAAATCACCACTAGGAGATCATCTAATGCCCTAGTCTGAACCCATAATAAATATGTCAAAAAATATGTATGTGGGACAATTGCCCTGAGCAAGAGGTTTCATTTCGCGGCTGTGTGTGGTAGGTGTCAAAGTAGCAAGAGATATCAGGGTCAGAAATGAGGAAGGTCAGGAATAAGTTATAGCATGTAGTTTGTTCTTGGAATAGGCACAGACTCTACTGGGAATTCCATTCCCATATATTTTCCATTTCTCGAACTCTGTATCTTCTCCACAATCTGTGGGGTTAGGCCCCATGCTAATTAATGGAGAGGGACCAGAGGGGATGGGAGAGTAGAATCCATCCAGAGGAACTGAGTACACCTGGGTCTACTTGGGCACGTGCCAAGGTGCTACATTCAGCCCTCTACAACACAATTCACTTGTCAAACAAACACAGTGTGTGAGCTTCCTCCTATGACTAACGGCCTTACCTCAGGTGACAAACAGCAGAGTAAGTGAATCCACCCAGTTCCTGCCACTTCTGCTTGTGCTATTGAGTTTGGAGATATTATTGCCATTGGCCTTCAGGATCAAGGCAAATGCCCGCACCTGGAAGAACATTGCATTCTTGTGTTGATCACCACAGTCTTGCCAAATTCTCAAGAAAGGGGAGTCTCCTAGGACTAGAAATTGGCTTGTTGAGAGATACCGGTAGACAGCAGACCCAGCTGTCTTATGCAGGAGCAAAGTGCTTGTGGCGGGAGTAGCCTCATGGGATGAGGGAAGCGAGATACCAGCTCCCATCCTGCTGCCCATGGAAGCTGGAAGCTCATTCCCTGATAAGTTGTGCGAAATTATGCCCCAGTCCTCTGAGCTCCTTGTGGAGTGTGGAATGGGCCAGAATCCCAAGCCCAGAGAGAAAGCAGACAAGAGTAGGATCACAGAACCACTGCTAGATGGCTTCTGTGCTTGTGCTCACTGTGTTTCCTGGCTTGCTTTTCTCATGCCCTGCCTCATTACCGATCAAAGTAATTGCCTTTTTACACTGGCCTATGTCAGTGGCGGAACTTTACAGAGAAAACAGGGCTCCAACCACAGTAGTGTGTAGTGGCAGTGCTCACCCGGACAGGGTGCCTCCAGGGTGACAACACTGGAGTCACTCAGCTCAGGTGGTTTCCTCCTTCAAGAAAC
This sequence comes from Micronycteris hirsuta, assembly GCA_004026765.1. Taxonomy (NCBI): domain Eukaryota; kingdom Metazoa; phylum Chordata; class Mammalia; order Chiroptera; family Phyllostomidae; genus Micronycteris; species Micronycteris hirsuta. The sequence continues at coordinate 9,342 of PVJI01026646.1, read as the reverse complement.
ATACGTTTTAGTTGTTAGGAGGAATTTCCCCCTGACAAGGGATTGTAAGTTATTTGCTGTATAGGAACTTCTTGCCTTGGTGCCCAGGAATGTGGACTCTGGAATGAGACCTGGGACTCAGTTCGGTCCCGTGATCATGAATAAGCTTCTTAGTTCTCCAAACCAGTTTTCTCTTCATGAAATGGAGACAATAATTGTAACTAATAAGATTTGTGTAAGGCTTAAGTAAAGCAAATGCCTGTAATTTCTTGGCACAGGCCTAAAACAACCAAACACATATTTATCATTATTATTATCACCGTTATTATCATTACTCCTTATGCTTTCTGGAAATTTGGAGAACAGAAGTCATACTCTTATTTTTAAAAATGTAAGATGGAAGGAACTGTTAATCCCCACATCTGTCTCTCCTACTCTCTCTCCCCGTCATAAGTGGACTGCTGACTATAACAGTTTGATGAGCATCACACTGTCCAGAGGGAAGAGAACAGTCACTGGAAGTTAGTGAAGCTCTTTTGTGAAGCAAGTTGGCTTCTGCTGAGCAGGAAAGAAAACATACCCCTCATTAGTTTAATAGAAACCAAACACTCCTCATGTCTCCTGGAGCAAGTCTAAGGCTTTAATATTGATTACTTTCTCAGGAAAAGCAAAAACAAAAATTAAAAACAATGACCCCTTCACCAACATTAAAATTTACTTTTGGAGGATAAACTTCCTTAAGTAGGCCTACAGTCTGAGTCCATCATTCACAGCTCAGAGTGAGGGACTATCAAAAGGAAAATTTGAATTGGAGAAGCTCCTTCACCCATTCTGTGGGACTTAAACCTTTCCACTCCCATAGGCAATACAGCAAGACTCACCAAATAAGAGAGAAATGATCTGAGGGGCCAGCTTTCTCACTTCAGAAAGGGGTATTTTTAAATAAGGAAAAAAGAACAGGCCTGTCTGGGGCATGAGAATGGAGAATCTGCAGGCCGGTCATTAGAAAAAGGGAGTGTCAGCAGGGACGCCTCCCATGCATGTTTTAAAAGGCCTCCGACTTCATCGGCCTATTCCTGTGGGACCCAAGGAAAAACTCCAAAGTAATTAGACTGGTCTTCCAGTAAAGACGTCTCATATCTTGCCCACAAGCAGTGCCAACCTTGGTGAGACTAGAGAGACCAGGTGGATCTGTCTGGTCCTGTCTCCTCTTAAACGCAGCCGAGAACACCTCCAAACCACCTTGAATTCCAGACAGGAAATATGGCACAGGTTAACGAGGTCGGCCAATCCAGGAAAGGCAGGATAGACTCGCTGAAGGTGAGGGGTGAGGGAAAGTAGATGTAAAAAGTGAGGAAATCTGAGGTAAAAACATAACCATGACAGAAATGGAATCAGTGAGCAAAAGTTTCCCACGTAAAGACAGCAGGCTTAGACAACTATGTTGGCCGTTTTACCAGAACTTGAAATAACTGAAAACATCAATCTTACAGAAATTGCCTCAGTGACCAGGAAAAGTGAGTAACCACTTAACTCATTTTGGAATGCCAATATAGCCTGCATACCACAGCTGGATAGTAACAGTGCAATAAAAGAAAACTTACATCTTTCCCACTTATGAACATAGATGCAAAAATACTAAATAAATAATAGCACTTGGATTTCAGTCGCATGTTTTTAAAAATGAATGAAAAGGGTTATCTCAGTCTTAAAGTTTGGGGGTTTCGTTAAAAGGAAACAACTATAATTCTTTTGAAAACCAGAGAACTTCCAGTTTTTGCCATCCTGTCCAGAAACTCCACTCCATGATGCCAAGAACCAGGGAGTGTACTAAACGAATTTGAACAGGACCTTCAAGCCACCTGACTAACGCTTTAGTCACCACGCTCTTATCCTAGCCAACAGGAAGGAGCAGCAGGAAAGGACATGACCCCTCCTTGAAGGACACTTCTGCAAAGCCTCATGGAACACATTCACTTATATACCATTGGCCAGAGCTTAGCGAAATGTCCACCGCCAGTTTCAAGTGAGTGCAGCTGGGAAACGCACTCTTCGTTCCAGGAAATTGTTTTCCCAGTTAAGTCAGCTGATTCTCCTACTAAAATAAATGGGTAGGTGGGGTAACTGCAGAGTCCAGTCCAAATTCACCTGGTCCTGTTTCTAAAGAGATGTTGAGTTGTTTTTCAGCAGAATAAGGCCACAAGTCATGCAGTCAGACATGTGCACCAGAGAACGAATTCACCCTACAGTAACTCTTCAGTATCACGGGGGGAGAAATCCACTGGGGATACTTACCAACCCCACACTTCAGACATGGGACACATGAAAGTCCGTGATTGCCTAGTGCCTGTACACGAAGCTCTCATAATGTTGAAATAATGCTGAAATATGCATAAATTCTCCCATTTCTTCCTTTAAATGTAACTCAAAACCTCTTGGTTGGGGATAGATTTGAGCCTTGCCTGTCTCCTCACTGGCTGACTTTAGAATAAAGTTTTTTCTTTTCTCAAAAGCTGATGTCGTAATATTGAGTCCTTGCTAGGTAATGTAGATTGGCAAAAGATTAGATAGATAGACAGACAGAGCAACACAACAGTCGTAACCCATTAAAATTCATAAGTCTCCATTCATTGTAAAAATATGTCTTTAAAAAGCAACCAAAAACAAAAAAGTAGAAAAAGATGGAGAAAATTATTGAAGATTATTAAGAATATAATAGAAAATTTGAATTAGTATAAAGATACCACACTAATGGATTAAAAAAAAACTCAATAGCACAAAGACTTTATTCTCACCAAATTAATCAATAAATTTAAAGCATTATCAATAAAAATCTGAGCTCACTTTTTAATAAAATTGTCAAGCAAGTCATAAAATTTGCCTAGGAGAACAACAAGTCAGCATTAATTTTGAAGAAGAATTAAATGGCAAGAGTTACCCTACAAGATATTAGATAATAATTAATTTGGAAAGGAGTAGAATAATAGACAAATGAAACAGAATAGAAAGTCAGAAAAAGATCCAAAAATGCACAGAAACTTGAAATGTGACAGAGGGGAAATAAATAGCATACAAATCATGGCGTATATTTGTATAAGTCAAGGTTCTTTAGAGAAGAAACAGACCAGAGAGAGAGAAAGAGAGAGAGAGAGAAGTGTGTGTGTGGGGGGGGGCAGGAGGGTGCTCAGAGAGATTGATTTTAAGGAATTGGCTCCAATGATTGTGGAATCTGGCAAGTCCAAAGTCTGCAGGGTAGGCCCGTGGGCTGGAGATACTACAGTTCAAGTCTGAAGGCAGACTGCTGGCAGAATTCCCTCCCCTTAGGAGTTCAGTCTTTTTCTATTAAGGCCTTGAAGTGACTGGATGAGGCCCCCTTATATTACAGAGTGTGCTCTGCTTTATTCACATCCTACTAATTTAAATGTTGAGCTCATACTAAAAAATACTTTCGCAGAATGAGTAGTGTGTCCTATTGAAGTTGATGTGTAAATTTAACCATTGCAGTGGAGTAAGGAAGCTGTTCTAAATACAATGCTGGGACAAATAATTGTCCATATAAAAAATTTAGATTCCCATTCACTTTACTCCAAACCTAAATTCAAGATAAATTAAAGACTTCAAATGTAAAGCATTAAAACTTTCAAATATTTAGAAAAAAGTATAAAATATCTTTGTCACCTCAGGGTAGAAAAATGGTTTACTAAAAACAACAAAAACACATACTATAAAGGGAAAATGATCAATTTATTTACTTAACAGTAAAAACTGTTCTTTCGAAAACAGGAACCCATAATCAAAGTTCCAGAATGACAATAGATTGACTTTTTTCATTTTTTATTCACAACTGTAATGAAATAAATAAAAAGGCATAGTATGTATTTTAAAGAATTTCTTCAACTTTATAAGAAAAAAGACAAACAACCAAATAGAAAAGCAGACAAAGGATATCAACACACAATTCACAGAAGATAAAATATAAGTGACTGATAAAAATGTAAATTTGTTCAATTTTTCTAGTAATCAGGAAAATAAAATTTAAGAATATTATGCTAGTTCATATTCACTATATCAGAAAAAGTCAAAAAGTCTAATAACTCTGTTTTTCTGAGAACAAGACTGAAGAAAAACAGTAACTCATGCCCTGCGTGATGCTACTACTTTAAGGTAAAACTGGTATTTTTAGTGGAAGTTGATGATGCATGTAAACCTCAAACCAGCAGCTCCGTTCTCAGTGTGCTCCCTAGAGAAACTCTCCTACCTCTGACCAAGGACCATAAAAGAGGGTGATAATGGTAATATTATTTGTAATTGGTGAAAATTAGAAACAACCTCTTACCTATCAAAGAGAATGGATTCTTAACATGTAGTGTATTCCGTATTCATTCAATAGTATATGACATAATAGCTAAAATGAATGATGTCTGCAGCATATATTATGTATCATGTATCAAAATAGATGTATCTCAGAAACATAATGTGTAGTCTGATACTGTTTATACAAACTTTGGAAACATGCAAAGTAGCATTGTATATCACTTACAAGTTTGTGAATATGTATAAATGGAATAAAGTGAACAAATATAAATGAGAATGATAAACACCAACATCATGACAGAGGTCACCCCTTAGAAAGTAAGGGGCTGGTGTGGCTCAGTGGATGAGTGCTGGCCTGCAAATCTAAAGGTCGCTGGTTTGATTCCCAGTCAGGGCGTGTGCCTGGGTTACAAGCCAGGTCCCCGGTTGTGGGTGTGCAAGAAGCTCTCTTTCTCCTTCCATTCCCCTCTTTTTAAAAATAAATTTTAAAAATGTTTTAAAAAATAAAAATACAACACTAAGGGAGGAGAATGGGGTTTGGGATAGTTACAAGAAATGCTTCAACTGTGTGTACTGTTTTAAGAAACAATATGAAGCAAGAAAGGTATAACGTTAGAATTTTATTGAGCAATGTGATGGATACACAAGTGTTCTTTACGTAATACATTGTTATAGTTTAAATTTTTCAAAATAAAAGTATTAAGAATTTGTCAGTAATCTGTAATTTTCAAACTGTCTCTGTCACCAAAAAAGCCAAAATCTGTTTTGAAACATCATTCTTTGGACAGAGTATTATGAATGCAGAGTGGTTTCCTGACTCGGTGGAACAAAATTGCACTTAACAAACTCTGAACAGCATCCTTAATTTACTTAAGTGTAGAATCTGTTTAACACCTCATACTTGCAGATTCTTTTGAAATGCTTCTTTTGAAATGAATTCAAAGACCTATCACTGGATAGAAATATAGTAAATTATTAAAGGAAGAAATAAATACCCAAAGCCTTTATCCAACTGGAAGAAAAACATATAGCTATTTCTTTTAACACATTGTATGCAGCAAATGTATTTATACATTTTACGTTGACTGGTAGTAGAGCGCGGGCCACATATAAATACGTTTTTTACAGACTAGTGGTAGAATGCGGGTAACATATAAATACATTTATTTTTATACTTTTTTATTGTTCTAAAGGGATGCTAACATGCAGATATACGAATTTCAAAAGGCAAAATTTGGGTCTCTAACACATACAATGGTGAATTATGTATGTATGTATGTTTTAACTATTATCACACAAAAAACACTATTAAAACTTCATTCTTTCTTTTTTTACATACGATTATCACACAAAAAAACACTACTAAAACTTCATTCTTCTTTTTTTTACAATGAAGTTGAAGAAAGGAAACTTCGTTCTTTCTTTTTTTACACATTTTACGTACTTTTTACAAAATATTTTCAATAAATCAGAATTTTTACATATTTTATTAATTTCAATTTCCAGTGAGTTTTCCAGTATTTATCTGTTTAAAAGTTAAGAAAAATAATTCAGTATACATTTTATAGTAAATCACAAAAAGTTTCATTGAAAAAAATATGTAAAACTAAAGTTATCATAATTTTACTGAACGTTGCCATTTGCACAAAACATTAGCAAAAATGGCCCGCGCCAACTGTTAGCGCGCGATAAAAGCTACCCACATACAAAAGTGCATGAAATGTATTTGTTTCGTTTGTGTATACATTAACTATTCTAATTGGCATGCTATGAAATAAAACCTTGCTAATATTCTCCAATTAAATTCTGTGTCTTATGAATTAAAGAGATCACCACTTCCAACTTTAAATATTTGAAATGGTACAGTGACATAGGAAAGGAAGACTCCATAAAACTCAGCTCCCTCCCCTCCTTGTTGCTTCAATGGACCTTAAGTTTTAACCTCTGTATATAGTGAGTTGTGTGAAAACCATCAGGCGAAGCATCTTGGCCAGTGGAAAAAAATTACCGGGTGACCTAAATGTGTGACCTAACTTGAGAGTTTTACCCATAATTGAGCTTCAGCTTCTTTGCCTCTAAAATCTAGGTAATAATACTCGTTTAAAGGGTGAAGGATGAATGTGTACACTCATGTGTAAAGTGTACACAACCGTCATGCCAGCAAATTGGAGCTGTTATTAACAACTTCTGCATATGAGAACGTGTTTAAATTTGTAAATAGCTTTAAATCCAAGGAAAAATAAGCACCCCCAAGTGAAGAAAATTATTTAATCATTCAAAGTCAATGATTTGTGAGGAAACTTTAAAGGCACCTGGAAATGTTGGGGAAAATGCAAAATCATAGCTTGTGCTAATTCTCTGATTTTGAGCAACACTTATTTGCAGAAAGACTTATTCATCTACAAATGGACCATAGCATGTGCATTCATAGAATGGAGAATACTACATGCTTGCAATTTATGCACTCGTGTTCTTAAAGTTCTACTGTCTCTGAGTCCATACGTTCTGTCATGGTTAATGTAGCACCAAACATGGAGGGAGCCACTGAGCTTTCCGCTCCACATGGAACCTGTTGCAGGAAATGCACGTGGCTGACAGCACCCAACATCCACCCCAGCTTTCAGTTCCAGCCAATGACTGAGCACAGGCACCCGAGGGCTCAGCCATTTCTGCCCAAGGTAGACCTTCTCCATGAACCATCTTTGCACCACAGCTTCCCATTGACCTGGACAAGGTTTCCAGGAGGTGTACAGAGACTTCCTACCAATCAACCCTGCTTCACACTCTCCAGTCAAAGCATTCGCTCCACCCCCATTCCGAAGGCTCTCCTGCCTGCTCTGGCCGCCTCTCCCCTTTGTCTTTCATAGCTACTGCCTCCCATAAATCTCTGGCACTTCTTACAGTTTTAGCTTCTCCTTCCTTGAGGAGGAGAAATAAATACCATTGCCCAAAAGGAACTTGTAATCTAGAATAGAATATAAATTGAAATGTAATATAATCTCTAATATAAATGAATGATATTATCATGAAAATGTGTAAAATTTAAAGGCACATTACAATCAGTCCACTGCAGGGCAAAATAATTATAGCGTACCCCCCCACCAAAAAAAGTTTAAATATCCAGTGACTTAATAGATACATTTCTTATCATTTTTTTGTTCTGCTATGATGTCCTGGTGATAAATGGGACAATGTGGGGCAATCATTCGGGAAAAAAAATAACAACCTTTTAATTACTGGACCTTACTGTGGTTAGCAGAGCAGCAGCTGACCGACACCGATGCTTCTGAAATCCGTTCTTCTATGAAGAATTATGGAGCATGAGTGACTTCTTACTTTTCAACTCTGAGAGACCATTTCTGAAATCCATTGTTGAGCTGATACAAGTACATACCAGCAAGCTGTAACAGTAGTGTTTGAGAAAAATATTATGAGATATCTGATACATCTATTTATACCACAAATAATTGCTATGTATTATAGCCAAGGTTCAATGTTAGCACTGCCACTAATGAAGAGTCAGTTATAAAAATGAAGCAACCATGAATATTACCTCAAGGATCTTAGAGTCTAGTCCAGGGCTGTCAAACTCATTTTCACAGGGGGCCACATCAGCCTCTCAGTGGCCTTCAAAGGGCCGAAATAGTTTTAGGACTGTGTAAGTGTAACTACTCCTTAACTGTTAAGGAGTTGAAACTGCATTTGGCCCTTTGAGGGCCACCGTGAGACTGATGTGCCCCCAATGAAAATAGTTTGACACCCCTGGTCTAGTCGGTTAACTGAAAATTATTTGGATATTTTCGTTTTCAAATTCATATGTGCAAATTTAGAAATATTTGAAAAACAGAAGAAAAGAAATATTTAATGGTTTATTTTTTATTGTTTTCCATGACCATTTATCCCCCTTACACCCTCTTCCACCTCCACCCACCCTCCTGTGACCCCTGCCCCTGCAATCTTCACACTGTTGTTCATGTCCATGAGTCCTTTTTCTTTTTTGCTGCAACCCTCCACCCCACAACCACCACCCATCCTGCAAGCTGTCAGCCTGCTCTCTATGAGTTTGTCTCTATTTTGCATGTTAGTTCAGTTTGTTCGTTAGATTCCACATATGAGTGAAATCATATGGTGTTTGCCTGACTGGCTTATTTCATTTAGAATAATGTTGTCCAGACCCAACAAAGGGTAAAAGTTTCTTCTGTTTTATAGCCAAGTGGTATAAAAATAAGCCATCAATTTATTAAAGAGGCAAAGGTATACTGCTCTGGGAGTTCAGAATAAGGGAGCTGTGCTTTCAGCTGGGCTGAGAGCAGTACTGTCGGAGATTTCACAGGGAAGAAGGAACTGGAGCTAGGAAGCCCGGGCTGGAACTTCAAGCACAGACTGAAGTCCCGCCCTGCCCAGAACAGGAAGTGACAGCAGTAAGCTGAACACAGCAGGACTGACATGAGGATGCCAGGGGGTGGGGGGATAAATTCAGGTTTGCTGGCACAACGGGTAAATCAAAACTCTAGTGAAAAATAGGGCTGGACAGGTAAACTAGTGTGCACACTCTAACATGGAATATCAAAATCAATTAATTTATTCTTTTTTTTTACACTTTTTTTATTATTTTTTTGTTTAATTACAGTTATTTGCATCCTCTCCCCTCCCCCTCCCTTCCCCTCCCGTCCCACCTCCCCCCCAGCCTCCCTCCTCTCCCTTAGTTCTGTCCATGTGTCCTCTACAGTGATTCCTGAAAACTCTTCTCCCCATTGTCCCCTCCCCCCTCTCCCCTGTCTATTGTTAGACTGTTCTTAATTTCAGTGTCTCTGGTTATGTTTTGCTTGCTTTCAACGACAAAAATCACATGATCATATCAATAGATGCAGAAAAAGCATTCGATAAGGTACAACATCCATTTATAATCAAAACACTTAGCAAAGTGGGAATAGAGGGAGCATTCCTCAACATAATAAAGGCCATATATGAGAAACCTACAGCCAACATTATACTCAATGGACAAAAACTAAAATCTTTCCCACTAAGATCAGGAACAAGACAAGGTTG
>PVJI01026645.1:0-18731 GCA_004026765.1 Micronycteris hirsuta | reverse complement strand
TCGAAGATGATGTTCATTGTGCTGTTTGACTTACATTTTATAAGAATCCACACACTATTGTCATTCTTTAAAGACTAACACCTCAGGAAATTTTTTGTCCAGATAAATCTGTAAGATTTCTTTTGCCAGATAAAAATATCAGGGCTCTTCTGCTTTATTTACCAGAAAACAAAGCTAAACTCATTGCTCAGCTGTCACTGCCATTGATTTTTCTCACATCATACCTCATTTAGAATGCCTCAGCCGCCTTCCAGCTATCCTCTCTCTGCTCTGGGGTCTGCCGCCCTCCCCACTGCCTTCCGAGGCTGTGGCTGGAATGCAGTGTGGCTGTGGTTACTTCCCCATTTAAAATTCTGCAGTAGGTTTCTGCACAATAAAACCAAACTCTTGGCTGGTACACTACACTCCCCACCCTCCCCCCAGTAGGACTCTGTCTAAATGCCTTCTCTGGTGTCTTGTTTCTTTCCAATTTGCATCCTATTCTTGAGCTTTATTAAGTTACTAGCAATTTTCCTACAGTACTGTGGTCTCTTTTTGTGCTTTAACTTTGTTTCTTATGCCTGTTTCTCTTCCTTCCTTCAATCGTGATACTGTCCCTTTCTTTGGAGAAAACTTCTATTTTTCCTTGAATGACCTCAGTTTTTTTCTCCTAGCAGAGTAATCTGTTCTTTTCTTTTGTTCCCAGCACCATATGCACAGAACTGTAATTTTCTGGTTATTTTTGTGTCTTCCCTATAAATATTGGGAAATTCTCAAAGGCCAGGACCATATTTCCTTCAGCTATTTAAGGGCTTGTTATATAATAGATGTTTAATACGCATATGTATAAAAGCTAAGAACTTTACATATATTGTTTTCTTGAGGTGGATGTTATTATGCAGATAAGGCAATTGTATTTATTGTGGTGTTATTTACATAATGTCCTCCCCCACCACTGTCCTGTGAGCTCGGCAAAGCAAGGGATAATCATAGTTAAGATAGGCTTGGCTATGCTGCAATAATAAAAGCACTCCAAACTTCTAGTGGCTTTGAAAACTAAATGCAACACAGTTTGTTTCTTTTCCACACTGCATGTTCAGTGTGAGTTGGATGCTGCTATGCTACACCCAGATTTCACTCTGGGATCAGTCTGACAGTTCAGTCTTTACCTGGAAGATTGACAGTTGTCATAGCAGAAGGAAAAGTGACATAGAACCACACAATGGCTTTTGCACTTCTGTCAGTGTTTCATTGGCCAAGGGAAGTCACATGGCTACTCCTGAGCACAACAGGATGGGTATGTGTAATCCTCCTATAGAGATGGCACTACAGAGAAGAAAAGTAAAATATTTGGCAAACATTAAGATCACCTACCACAGGGAACCTAATGATTTTGTTTACCACTGTCTATTCAACCCCTATCTATTATCTATTCAACCACTGTCTATTACGATGCCTCATACATTGTAGGTTTCGATACTTGGTGATTGAATGATTGAATGTCACAACACTAGGTGTGCCAGAGCTGTGATTTGACTAGTCTAACTTCAGAGCTGATTCTGAATGACTTCGCTACTTCTATTACTTAGCCTCAGGTGCTTTCTATTATGCCTTTCTCTAATATCTCTTTCCTCATTCTCCCCGTATTTGCTTTGTTTTTATTATTCTATAAATAAGAGGGAAATATTTGCTGTGACAATTAAAGTAGTTAGAGAAAGAATGACCACAGAGGTAGAATGAAACCAGGAATACACAGTTTTGGAGAAATCAGGTTAAGAAAAAAATTCAGGAGGAAAAGAATAAAGGCAATATCATACATAGCAAGAGACTGATAAGGGAAAAAAACTGTAGGATTTGGTTAGAAAATGTGTTTGCTGTCAGGTACTTAATTGGAGTAAAGCGGGCAAATAAGTGATTATTTTCAGATTTGATGAGACTTTAAAAGGTAGAAGTGATAGCAACATATTTGTCTTTTAGAGACAGAAGTTGGGGGTGGAAGTGCAATCAGGGTCATATATGTGAGGTACAGAGAGTTTTTCTTTGTAGAATATTCAAGTTGGCTAGTTCCCTGTTTTCTCAGACGCACAGAAGGAAATATCTTTAAAAATGAAGAATGGATTCTATCTCTGAATAATCACATTAATCTCCTTGAATGGGTGTTACAAATCTCAATAATTCATTACAGGAAAAAAGTGGAGCTTCGAGTGTTCTAAGTTAGTATATACACTTTTTGAAATTCAAGTAATTTTATAGTTAAGTAAAATATGAAATCATAGTGATTCATTGAATCATTGCTTTCTCACATAGAGGAGTTCATTGTGTGTGGCCAGAAATGTGTGTTAGTGCAAGAGAGTCAATGGGGCCATGAGAATTGCCAAAATAGGAGGGATAGGGACAGAATAAAAAGCACAGGTTTTAAGGTAGAACTACATTGTTTTTAAAATATTTTTTAACTCCTTTGATTTAGATTTTAATTCAGCTTCTACTCCATGATAGTAGTGAGACAATGGGAAATATATTAATCCCTTTGATTTTGACTTTCTTCATCTGCAGAATAAGAATAATATTTACCTTGATGTCTTAGTATAATAAATAATGTAATGCATGTGGAATATTGACAATTGGTGGTCACTTCAATGATGTACTAATTGAAATAATTACAGTGATAATTACTTCCTCATCCACTTCTAGTGCTGAGGAAAAAGCAGAGTAAGTGAAGTTAGAAAGAGAATTTGATCAGCACTAATTTACTTTTAGACTCTTGTTTATATCCTCATAAAATAAGTCAGGGTTAATGGTGATGCATGGAGGTCGCCAGCAGGGGGAATTTCTTTCCCTAGAGCCTCAGAATCCATTCGGCTACTTGGAATCATAATAAAGAATTTCAGGTGCCCTGACGGTAATTTGCAAGCCCTACAGCTGTGTGAATCCCTTGGGGAGCGATGAGTGCAGAGCAGGGGCGGGGGCACTTGTTCTGTAATGACCACGCCAACTCAACTGCAGCCTGGTCAGGCACATGAAACGCAGCTCACGCTGCCCTGGGAACCATAAAGCGGTGCACCATTTATAAACGGCAGCCTTTTTATTCTTGCTTAAGGTTGTAGGAGACTAGTCGCCATAGCAACAGTTATCCCTTCCAATGCAGATAAGCCCAGAGATACCCCTTGGTAGAACGATTGAAGGTTTGGGAAGTTCTAATCCTATCATGATAAATTTTTTTAAAAACTCTTTAATTTTAAAGCAATTTACTAAGTTCTTCTGCCTCATTTTCCTGGAAAGTAGCCTAGGTTCTATGTACTAGTTCTTAGGACTGGAAGCTACCTCCCAAAGAAATCTACTTTCTCCAGTTTGGGTCTTTAGACAGATAAAAGTTCTTCATTTAATGAAAATTCACTGAAAAATTAACTGCTTTATTCAGTTAACTTCACCAAGTGGCCTTGGCTGTACTTGTACCTTAAACTTACCTTTTCCGTAGCAGTTCTCCTTAATCCAGTTCTCCTTCTGAGTTCCCTATATTGGTTATAAAACTACCTGTTTCTCTTACTAGAAATTCAAGCTCGAAATTGAGTGTCATTTTATACTCCTACCTTACAACTGAAAATTGTTGGTCTCCTGTCGATTTTGCCTTCCTAGAACAGCAGTTCTCATTCCTGGCTTACACGGGAGTCACCGTGGGGCCTTATACGTTGCCTCTCCTGAAGCCAATCTCTGGGTATGCTGGGGTAAAAGTGTCCATGTTTGTGTTGTGAAAGTGTCATTGTAGATATTGAAGAATAAATATAATATGAAATATAAAATTAAAGTTTAAATATAACAAATGACTGCATTTAACTACCACCCAGTTAAAAAAACAAAACAAAACATTGCCAATAGAGAGAGAGTCTCTTGTATTAAATAGTTCCCCACCTTTTCCACAGTTTTACTTTCTGGGGTTTCAGTTACCTGTTGTCAGTTGTATTCTGCAAATATGGGAAATTCCAGAAAGAAATGATTCACAAATTTAAATTGTTGCTGTTCTGAGTAGTGTGATGAAACCTTGAGCTATTCTGTTCTCTTTCATCTGGGATGGGAATCATCCCTTTGTCCCAGGTTTCTACACTGTGTGCGTGACCTTGCCCGTCAGTCATTTGCAGTTGCCTAGGTTATCAGAGTGACTGTTATGGTATGGTGTGTGTGTGTTCAAGGTTCCCTTATTTTACTCAGTAATGGCCCAAAAGCACAAAAGTAGTGATGCTGGCAATTCTATTATGCCAAAGGGAAACCATAAAGTGCTTCCTTTAAGTGAAAAGGTGAAAGTTCTTGATTCAGTAAGAAAAGGAAAAATATTTTATGTTGAGATTGCTAAGATTTATGGTAAGAATGAATCTTCTATCAGTGAAATTGTGAAGAAGGAAAAAGAAATTCACACTAATTTTCTGAGAGAGAGGCCACGTTCATATAACTTTTACTGCAGGATATTGTGATTGTTCTTTTTTCTAGGTCTTTGCTTTTTATCTTACTTTATTTTTATATTTGTTCTATTTTATTATTGGTAATCTCTTACTGAGCCTAATTTATAATTAAACTATATCATAGGACTGTATTTATAGTAAAAAAGCAGTATATATGGGGTTTGGTGCTGCCCCTGGTTTTAGGCATCTACTGGGGGTCATGGAACATATCCCCGGAGATAAGAGGGGCTATTGTACCCCTGGTCTATCATTTTCTTCCCCTCCCTCCAAGGGCAATGTCTATTCTTAATATTATACTTACTTTTAATTATGGTATATATATATAGTATATATTATATATAATATATATTATATATATAATATATATATATTCTGAGTCACGTGTGTTTTTTCTAACAAGAGTATCTTTCTTGTGCTTAGTGTGAATATAAAAGAATGCCATTTTCATGTTGTTTAAACAAACATATTTAATATTATACAATAAACTGTACCCTTAACACCAAAGATACTTCTAAAAAATTTCTTAGTGATAAGAAATAGTAAATATTTTAAAGTGAGTTTGCTTAAATAAAGCAGTTTAAATTTATTAGGAATTAAATCTGGTGATTAAACTTTTTACATAAACTGAGCAGTACTGCTTATAAAAATACAGGGCTATGTATGCAAAAAAAGTTAAGGATTTATTAGATGGAAATATAAAGAATAAGACTGAATTTCTTATGTGAGTTACAAGTTTTCCCTAAAGTAATTTTTACATGAATATTCCAAAAAAATATTTTTAGAGATGACATCATTGAAGTACATATATACTCTGCAACAAAATTATTCCACATATATCCAATTCATGCACCAATAAATTCTCTTGTAAAAAACCATTCTTGGTATTTTACAATCTCATCTTACAGCAAACTCCTCTTGGTAGATTTTGTGTTATTGAACCTGAATATGAATTGGGCTGGTGTGCAGGCAATAAATTCTCTATCTCTCATAGTGATTGTAGAATACTGTAATTATTTTCTTTAATGAAATCCCCCAATATCATTTAGATTAGTAGCATACCTGATTGGCTGGTGATCCCAAAGCATTTCTCACCCCTTTCTTCTTTTATCTCTACTTTCTTTACACTAGAAATTGAAAAACCAGATACTTGCATCTGACCCTGTATGGCTCAGAAGACTTGAGGTAAAGACGATTGAGTACATTTTGAGAAAGATAATTTGCTTCTCGACGAGAGGGATGGGCATATGAAGACAAGTCCATGGCATTGTTTCTTCCCTCTCCTTCTTTCTTGGGACACTGGTGAAATGATACTCTTTGTGGAACTGTGGTCCTCGTCCTGTGACGACAAGGGCAGAAGGCCCGCACGCCGAGGTGGGGGGCACGAGGATGGGAAGAGGCTGGTTCGTGACGATGCTCTTGAACCGTGGAATGAACCCTGATTGCCTCCCCCAGGTGCAGATATGAGAAAGCCATTAATGTCTTATTTTTACAGTTCATTGGATTTTTTGTTATTGGAAGTGAAATATATCCTAGTTGATAGAATTACACATTGAGTTGTTCATGTGTAATTTTCTCTATAATATTCTTGAAAACATTATTCTATCTATCTATCAATCATTTCAACAAACTCTTGGTGAGATTTCTGTTATCTGTCCTGAAGGGAGCTTCAAGGGACTCTCCTTTAGTATTCTTTTTCTGAAATTTTATAAGAATTTCTTATTCATTCTCTTTATATGCTACATCTTTCTGGCATTGATTGTAAATACTCTCACAGTGATGATATTATCATCTTCATGGAAATCTGACTTATATTAAAATTTAATTGTATTCTACATCTGGATTACCATAAAATATTCTGTACTTATCTCCATAGAGGAATGCCTGGTTTACAGAGGAATTGCTAATTTGCCACTTGGAGGAGTTTTAACAAATTCTTCATACAAAGGAAAATTTTCTTTCTCAAAGTTCATATTTAATAGAAATTCACGAGACTTCTTACTTTGGAAAAGTTGTTTCCTAGGACCTAGGTATATCTATAAGTTCTTGTGATGCTTCCTTGCAAAATAACCTTAGTAGTATATATATATATATTTTTTTTTATTTTGGTCTGTGATTCCTAACATCCTGATGGAATTTCATGGAATCATTGAACTTGAATCAATATGGGGCTTTTCATTCTAGAGCAGGAGTAGGCTGCCTTTTTCTGTAAAGATCTAGATAGTAAATAATTTAGGCTTTGCAGGCCATATATGGTCACTGTTACATAGTTTTATTTCTTTTTGTTTCTATGACCCTTTCAAAATGTACAGCCATTCCTAGCTCATGGGTCACAAAAACAAGGTATAGGTTGGGTTCTGTCCATGGACTGTAGTTTACTCATCCTGTTCTACAGGGTTATTCTAGAATGTTAAGAAACTTCCACCACCCTGAAAATAGAGGTAGAACAGTTGAAGGTACTTACCATAAAAGTCAGGAGGGAGAGACAAATAGAGAAGAGAATGAAAGAAAATATTCTAGCATTCAGTATTTATTTGTATGTATTGTAGTAAGTGTGAGGGCATCTTTTGTTTTTAGCTGAAAATGCAGAGACCTGGAAAGAGCATCGCTCTCACCTTTCCAACAGGAATAAAGCTTGAGTAGCTGCACATTCATGCTTTCTGCTTTCTTTTTATTCAGACATGCTTTCCTGGCTTTGCACACTATTTACTTTCTTAGACCTGGAAGTCCCCAGATAGACTCAGATACATATCTTTTGGAGTGGGCTATTTCAACTAAGAACTAAATTTGCCATTTGTGGTTTCTCTCTGAAGGTTTTATCCTCAGATAGCAAGATTAATTTATATTCCACTTATTATAGTCGTTGATAACCTCTTTAAAAGCTTTAAAAGTCAGATTCAGAAGTGGTGGACAGGAATGCCTTCTTCTTCAAACAATGGTTTTCAGTAGGGATTAAGAATGGACATAGCAATAAATATCAGAATTTTGTGAGGCACTTTTAAAGATCTAATTGTGTATATTCCTGGTTAAAATTATTAGGTGGGTATAAATAGTAAAGCAAAATGAGTAGAAGATTGTAGCAGACATTAAGTGCTGCTCAACAATATTTTCACTTCTTCTCAGCACAGGAAATATGCCCTTCTGTACTTCTTCCTTGAAGTCCATGTAACTGTGTGAATTTCTATGATGAATGAAAGTAAGCAAAAGTGAACAACGCCACCTGGACTAGGAGTACATTTGCATAAGTGAGAAATAAGCTTGTATCGTATTAAATCACTTCGATGTTGGCGATCATCTGTTGTTGTTGCATAATCTAGCCTGTTCTTACTGACGCAAGGATAGATATACATCTTTGTAAAAATTTATAAATCAGTGGAAGTATGTAATATATAAGCAATGTCTAAGTAATAAGTATATATAATTGTAGCAGTGGGTTTCATTCCAGTTTTAACTGTAAAAATATTTTATCAAATACCAACTTACAAAGATTCCCAATATATAAAGACATAAATTGTGCAACTACTTCGTTAGAAGCAGAAGCCGCATTGGCTGTCCGCAGCCAGCCTTCCCATCCCTGCCCTCGCCGGACTTTGAGGCCTCTGAGATTCTTAGGGCCCATTTTTAGAATGTCTAAATCTTAACAAAACTCAATTTAAAATCCACCACTTCAAGAAGATATATTTTTAGCTTAATAGCAGTAAGTTCTTTTTCTTGTCAGAAATATCCAAAGATAGAATGGGATACTCAGTGAGCTGCTATCATAGGCAGTGCTAAAACAAGGATTGGCTACACTAGGCAGGTGTGGGTAGAGGGCATCGTCATTGGATGGCCATTTCTAGCCCTCAGAGTTGTTGATTCTTAGGCCTCTTCCAATGGATAACCTTTGAATGGTATTCTTCTTTATCTCTTTCCCTATTTTTCTTCATCTAATTTATCATTTTTTATATTATATTAGCAAATCTATTCTATATCTATATCTATCTATCTATCTGTCTATCTGTCTGTCTATCTATCATCATCTATCTATCTCCAGTAGTGTGCCAGAGCCAGCTTGCTCTAGGCCAAGAGAACCAAATTATAAATTTTCAGGAACTTTGGAGCAAGTTGTTAAATATGGATGTTATTGAAAATGAAATTATGTAAACTTACAATGGAGTACATTGAAAAACAAGGTAATAATGCTTAAAAATCATCACTTCCTAACCACTGTGCTATGTTTTACTATTATTTGTCCTGGAGGTTTTCTACACCTCTCACATCTGTGGGGTGTGCCACTGAACACCTCTCCCACCTCTGCTACCAGTGATGGCAGCTCGGAGTCAGCTCTAACAGGAGTATTTATACCGCAGAAATCATCAAAATCTACAAATAAGAGCCTTTTCTCTGGAGAACTGCTCGTTAAACATTTATCAGCACAACACTGCATCCATCTATCTCTCTCTCTGCCTCTAGAATTTAAGCTCCCAAAGGATATAGACTTTTTTAGGCTCACTGTTGTTGGTGTTCAATAAATATTTATTTACTGATTGAATTGGGTAATGATGGACTAATACCAGGGACAGCATGAATTTTAAGAGAAGCCAGAACAAGTAACCAGGGAGTGTGAGTGGGAAGGTTTGGAGAAGGATGAATTTGCTTTCTGTTCTTTTAGCCATGCTGGCCTTGGCTGTTTTTTTTTTTTTTTACAGGTAGTGCATAGGAAATGGCATCTAACACAATTCTGTTTGCAAACACAGAATCATCCTCCTAAGTTATCCAAAGAGAGAGCTTCCCAGAGAAATCCCTGAGTCATTCACAAGTTCCTGAAGAAAATTTTACATCTTTTCTTCCCCTGTGGTGTTTAAGGCAAAGAGTACTGATTTTTAAGGAAAGAGTGTTGATTTTTGGGCAAAGAGATAAGATCTTAACTCAGAAAAACCTTAATCCCCAAAACTGGATCTCAAAAGATGTTTTCTGGGGCCATTTAGACTGGTGTGGACCAGGGTTCCTGAGCCAGCAATCTGTAGTCAGTGTCTGGGCTGCAGATGGTCTGCATGGGAGTTAAAAATATTGAATTAGTTTCCAACAATGAAATATAAAGGGATGTCTATTAAAAATCTAGATTTCTGACTTCTCTTGAAAATTCAATTTATTCAGTTACACCGGACTTGATTCACCACAAGACAAAAATACACTTGAATGAAACAGCGCCACCTGTTCAGATGGTCCTACACTCTCGGGTCAATGCCCCCCACCCCCTCACCATGTGTCCCAATGGCCTGATGTACTCTACTTGGTCAGCCTTTCTCTGTTAGGTTATTTGCTCCTCCTTGTATTCCTTTCATATTGCTGACTAGTCATTTTCCCCACATAACATCGATAACATTTAACAGGTTTAACAGTTAGGTGCTGTTTATTAGTCAGTATGCTTTCTACTGACTAATACCCTCTGACAGCTACCCTCTCTGGGTCTCATTTTCCATCATCGTAAGTAATGCAGTGAGACCAGTGGGTCACTAAGGCTTCCTATTGCTCTGGCATGCTGTGCTTATCCTGAATAACCTAAACACTTATACCATTTCTTTTCCAGCTCTTCTGTATTTCTATCTATACTGCTCTATCTGTGTCTCTCCATCTGCATCTCTACCTCAGTCATTATCCAAAAGATTATGTTTCTCTTGCTGTGAATTTTAGACCATGATGCCTAAAGGGTTATTTGCAGTGGACAGAAGGAGTGTGGGTCTGATGGAAGTAGAGGAGTGTGCTTGGTCATCCGCTGTCCTTTCTGCATTAAGGGAGGCTGTTGGCTTTGTTTAGAGTCTTCATGGGGCTCGAAACAATAAAAAATGCTGATTTCCAAAGAAGAATGCAGAACTCAAGAGAAAGCACTTCCTTTTATATGTCCACCATATTTTCTGAGTATGATTTGTTCATAGTATTAAAGAGGTCAGTTGCTGAATATGTATGTGCATTGTATACTTTTCTAAGTTGAATAAACCACCCACCACCAGTTCTTTGCCATTGAGCTATCATGTTGATAGATATTCTATATTAATATATATAACAAAATTTTTGCATTTTTCTTTGTAGACTACATAAAATACCCATGGACATAAAGGATACAATGCTTATCACACATAAATGGACAGCTTCTGAAAGAGTATTTCTCAAACCTGGTTCACAGGGACAAAGATGCTGTATCTGATCGTCTAGCTGCTGCAGGGGTTTGAGCAAAACACTTATAAAGGACGAGGTGTAGTTATAGTTTTTGAGTCTGATGTAAAAAATAAATAGATTTAAGAAGAATGAATTTTGGGGGACATTAAAATATTATTTTGATTTTTAAATGAATAGTTATAATTTATTGTGAGCTCTTGAAAGTTTAGTTGGTTTGCTTTTAGCATATTTCAATATAATGATAAGCATTAACAATACTAAAAAACTAAACAAAGCAACAGATTGATGATGCAGGTTGGGAAAATCAAAATAACATTTAAAAAGTTTCCAGAAAATATGAGCTATTTAAGAGCATGTACCACCTCTTATATTGTGTTAAACAGATTCCTTAGAAAAACTTATGAGTTACCAGCCCTGTGCTGGGTACTGGATGAATTAGACAAACATACCATCTCCAAGGACAGATGACGTGGCTGGCTTCGTTCCTTGTATATGTAGTATTCATCTCTGCACTTTTAAGTTCTTAGCGAAGAGATTAACGCATTAAAAGCAGTCTTTATCTGCTCATTGTATTGAGTCGGATGTTTGTTGCAAGAGCACAGTTTTGGGATCACTAAGTTGAGTCATGTTTGGGCTTCTCAGAAAATTTGTAAGTGGACGAATACATAGGTGTAGGATCTCTTGAACTTGCTAGGGTGCAAATTATTTAACAGCATTTAATAGCATTGCACTTAGAGTTTATAGTGTTAAACATTTCTATTTATTTTAACATTTAGTGCAGTGCAAAGAGCAGTAGTAAGTGGAAAGGTACTTGTGTAAACTTGGGTAAGTAGTCTGCCATCTTTGAACCCGGTATTTTTTATCTTTAACATGAAGGCCAAAAAAAGGGCTTTTAAACATCAAGTCAGGAGGTCATTTATGTACAGATACTCTCATATATTTTTCTTTGGAGAAAATCCAAACTCCAATAGATTCTAAGGAGTCTTATACTCCCTCTACCCTCAGTTTAATTTCTGGTCTAAATTATCTTTAGTGTTCATTTTAATTTTAAAAATAGCTTTTAGTGTAATACGCAAACATTTTATTCAGTATGTTAAAAACAGGAAATAAATGCTTCAGCTTGTTATTGTGCAAGAGGAATACCATTTTGGGTTGCTTTCTGTTTCCCATGCTATCGGATAATTAACCCACCAAGCAGTTAATGAACATTTGTTGATAACCACTACATATTGTGAACTATTGTAACAGAGGGGAATAGTGAAAAAACTTATTATTTAATTAGGAAGACTAAATCAACCTAATCTTTAGTTCTATTGTAGTCCTGGTGACAAATCTTATACCATGGAAAATGAGAGGGAAACTATATTTAAGACTAAGACTATAACTGAGGTAGATTATTAGTTGTAGCTGATGTATTAAGGAAACATTGCTAGGGTATGTTCATTCATAGAAGACACATTTATAAAGCACTGACTATATGCCAGGCACAAAAATAATACTAATAAATAATATATTACCTTTCAACATTAAGGACTGTTGCAGTATAGGAAATAAACAGACTCAAATAATTATAGTGTCATGATTCAGTATTTTCATTCAGATATCATAAAGGTACATGGGAAAACAGAAGAGTCACTCTGACCCATAAGATGGCTCTCAGTGGTCTCAAATCCAACTGAGTGGTACAAGAAGTAACCAATTAAAACATAGGACAGCCCGGCTGGTGTAGCTCAGTGGATTGAGGGCGGGCTGGGAACCAGAGGGTCCCGGTTCGATTCCCAGTCAGGGCACATGCCTGGGTTGCGGGCCAGGTCCCCAATGAGGGCCATGTGAGAGGCAACCATACACTGCTCTTTCTCCCTCCTTTCTCCTCTCTCTGAAAATAACTAAATAAAATAAAAAAAAATTCTGATTATCTTGAAAAAAAAATAGGACAAGTATTGTTTCGAAATTTGCTATGAAGCTTAACTTGGAATGCATTGAAATGGTAGAGGGCCAGAGGAAGATAGACGCAGAAGTAGCAGGTTTTGACAGCTGGTGGGCTGTGGGACTGAGTGAAGGAGCAGGCAAAGATGAGTCCAGGAGTTTGCCCCTGCATCACTGTTGATGGTGAAGAGGCTGTTGCTGTTGACGGAAATAAGTCAGGAGAATGAATTGCTTAAGGAAGGAAAGAAGGTAATGGATTTAATTCTCATTGATGTTAGTACAATGGGACCAGTTGTGTAAAGCTTGGGAACATGGAATATGGGGCTAGGTTTTGAAGGACAAATCAAATTTGGGTAAATGTGAAGGGGAGAATTGGACATTCCAGGCAAAGGACCAGCATGCATGGAGACTCGTAAGTAGGAATACTTAGGCAAACCATAGCAAGAAATACAGTTTAAATCAATGGCTGTGAATCCCTCCCTGTGGCTGATAGGCTCATAAGTGGGGAGGTGGGGGGTTTGGTCTCTTTGCAGGAGGCCGTTGCTTTCTACCCCCTCTATCAGTAGGGCCCTGTTTGGGAAGACTTCATGCGCTCCAGTGGTTACTGCCCGCTGTTTTCCCAGCCCCTCTGTTCGGTCGGGATTGCAAAGCCAGGTTCTGAAGGGTCCTTCATTGCTTTGTCATCACAACAGAACCAGCCTTCTCCCCACGTTGCTGCAGCTTTGCTGCTCATTGTTTTCTCTTCCCTTTCTAAATGACTCTCTTTCCTTGAAATGTTTATGTCTCTAGTTTTTATTAGTTATAATTCTAATTTTTATTCCATGTGGGTTTCTTTTTTGCCAGGAAAAAAAAAAAGAAAACAACCCAATCAAGTCTCGCTGTCTTATCACATTTTTATAAAGTTAAATCATTTCTCTTAAAAATAAATCAGCAGATATTATCTTACTGTTTTGTATTTTTTGTAAAGTTCAGGGGTCAAGTTCGTCTGACTTGTTTTCTAAGCTTAGCATGGTGCTTAGCACTTGGCATGTACTCAGTAAACAAATGAAGACCCACTCCATGCCAAGCATTGTACAAAATACTAAGAATACAGGCAGAGAAGAGTAACTCAAAGAGCTCATAGTCAAAGGGTATGTGTGTGTGTGTGTGTGTGTGTGAGAGAGGGAGAGAGAGAGACATAGCATGGTATTACATGGTAATACACTTGTATGGAAAGTGTGAGAGCTGCATCCAAGAAGGCTTCACAGGAAGGCATTGACATCTTCAGAAAGTGAGTGGCATCCAGAAGAACACATGGAAGCTTGTGCCAGACAGATAAGGAGGCGGAGAAAGGGGTCCTAGACAGAAGACATTATAAGTGCATAGACATGGATGTTTGAAAGTACATAATTGTTGGGGAAACTATTTGATCCTTGATATGTATATGGATAACAGAGAGGGGAGAGATGAGAATGAAGATTTAGATGGATGACATTTCTTAATATAGTGTGTTAAGGAATTAATGGATTTATTCTGAGGCCCTGGGGTACACTGAGAGATTATGAAGAGAACAGTTGATGTTGAAGTGATACTCGAAGGCCTAGTTGCAGAAAGAGTGTGGCTGCAAAGGCTCAGCTTCCCACACACTAGACACACACTCAGGCCTCTCAGGAAAGTCCCAGGAAAATCCCTAGGAATGATTATTTAAAAATTTATTTCCTTGCTTCTCCATTATTTGGTTTCACTCTTTGGAGGCTAGATACTCTCATTTCTGTATGGAAACCTTGCCCCTTCCTTCCCTAGTTATAGCTATTAAGAGAGACCATAATGTATCATAGAATTGTACACTTGAGACCTATATAATCTTATTAATCAATGTCACCTCCATAAATTCAATTGAAAAGAAAAGAGATCATGGAAATTTTCCACTACTAAAACCATTGGTAGGCATGGGAGGCACCTCATGTTAACAGTAAAAAATGAGATATAATTTAAACCTAGTTATTTCACTTCCTCATTATAAAACTCAGGGCACGTTCATTAGTATATCTAAACTTGAGTTTCTTCATCTGGAAAATAAGGCTAAAAGTTCATAAGAAAATGCATGCATGTAATCATTTTGTTGGGTTAATTTTTAATCAATAGATGTTGAAAGACAGGATATTTTTTTCAAGTCTGCTTTTTTCCTTATATTTGCAAATAAGAAGTTTTGTATCAAACAAATCATTCTTCCAATTTTTAAAAGGATAACAATATGTTTTTTTGAAGCTGTAATTTAAAATTTCCTTTTAGTTAAATATAATTATTCTAAAAATGGCATATCTCTACATATGCTTGCTTGGTGAAATTGACTATTACTTGCTTATTTCTAGAATGTGACATAAGTGAGACTAAGACAATTAGAGACAATTCTGGTATATAAGTTGCCATATGAAGCTGATAAGACTGTATGGCATAGTTAGATTTTTAAAAAAGTTTCAGGTAAAGTTTTTTTCTGCTGGTTTTCATTTTTTTTTTAAACATTTACTAGATCTTTTTTTTTTTTTAAGATTTTATTTTTATTTTTTTAGAGAGAGGGGAAGGGAGGGAGACAGAGAGGGACAGCAATGTGTGGTTGCCTCTCACATGGCCCTGGCCTGCAACCCAGGCATGTGCCCTGACTGGGAATCGAACCGGGACTGTTTGGTTCCCAGCCCGCGCTCAATCCACTGAGCTACGCCAGCCAGGTGGTTTTCATTTTGTTATTGATCTTGAAGGAAACAAAGTACCAACTAACCACATTTATCTCAAACATTTTTATCCATGTGTTTTCAGATATAATCATAATACTTGATACATGTGAAATATCTGACATTTGGAGTTCATAAATTACTTTATAAAAATGGACATACGCTCTGTGGGAAAGGCAGCAAAGACAGTCAACAGTATAAGAGCATTTATTGGATACTAATGATTGAACTGGTGCTATAGAGGTGCTACAGGGGTTAACAAAATTGAGAAAGAAAATGTTTTCTATGCTTTCAGACAGCCTAAAATTTCTCTAGATGGTCCTACCACAAATATTTTTTTTAAATGTGACTTTTTATTTTTCAGTCACAGTTCACATGCAATATTTATCAGTTTCAGATGCGCACAACATGGCGATTAGACATTTACATAACGTGCACAGCGATTACCCAATCAATCTAATACCCATCATTCCCATACATGGCAATTACAATATTACTGACTATGTTCTCCATGCTGTGCTTTACGTCTCCATGACTGTTTTGTGATCACCAATGTCTATTTCTTAATCTCTTTCCCTTTTTCATCCAGTCTGTCAATCCCACTCACCCCTGGCAATCATCCATTTGTTCTTTATATCTGAGTTTGTTTTTGTTTTGTTTGTTTGCTTATATATATTTTTTAGATTTCATACATAAGTGAAATCATATAGTATTTATTAAATACTTTTTAAAGAAGAACAAAGGTAGTGCACTTGGGAATATGGCCTTG
Organism: Micronycteris hirsuta; assembly: GCA_004026765.1. Classification (NCBI taxonomy): domain Eukaryota; kingdom Metazoa; phylum Chordata; class Mammalia; order Chiroptera; family Phyllostomidae; genus Micronycteris; species Micronycteris hirsuta. Next base: position 2,745 of record PVJI01026645.1, on the reverse strand, counting down.
AGGATGGGTCTAGCATTATTGAAGAATTGTGTTTTCAGAGCTGGAATCTTAGAGACCATTGTGTTTTCCTAGACAAATGGAAGCTTTCCAGTTAGCTGGGTTTATTCATTATTAACTTGGCAGTCCAGAATGATTTACAAGCTCATTTTGTATTGGATTTGGAATTTAAAAAGTGTAAACAAAAAAGTAATTTGGGTTTTTCATAATCCCTTTTATTACAGGAGTTTTCTTCCAAGACTGTTTAGTGACCAATATGTAGTTTATTTCTCCACCCACATTCCTTGAAAGAGAAGCAACTCCAAAGAGCAGATGAAAAGGAGGAGGGGGAAGACGTGAGACGTTCTATTCTGCTCCTTGGCTCAATAGTAGGATGTGGCAGTGATTTCCACACGCGTGTAAACACGCAGTCCTGAGAATTTACACGTTTTGAGCACAGCTCCGTGTGATTCCCGTGTGAGCAAGTGTGGATCATGTCTGTGGAACGGGAACTCTCTAATAGGAATTTGGCAAAGATGTATCCTAAAAAGTTCTGGCTTGCTGTGCCCTGCATATTACATTACCTTGGTCCTGTCTGCCACAGGATCTGTATTTACATCCAATGCCTTGCTATGAGTAATCCTACCTGTTCTGCTTAATCCCATGAATAATCAATCCAATGTAAATGTGTCTTAATGCCTCTAATAAAAGCCCCGGCTAAGCAACCCACAAGGTCTTTCTCCCCAAGATGGGGATGGTAGAGGAGACCCGTGGTCGCCAGATTCTCACCTCCAAGCGTGTCTCTGGGTAAGATTGATTCACGCAATCGGGGCGGTCCCCCCACGGATTTTGCGGGTCAAAATCCACGACAGTAGGATGGTGTGACCAGTGGACAGTTTTCCAGAAATCACAAGCAGCTGAATGGACCCGTTGTTTTTATTATGGACTTACTATGGAATTCTAAGGTAAATGTGATTTGTAAAGCAGCTCTGTTTAGGAGTAGTTTTGTTGAAGTTTTTTGTTACTTCAGTGGGCAGTAGTTTGACATGTGGTGATAACCACCACCCTAGACAACCCCAGCTGTTGACTTTGCAACTACAGTGTACAGTTTGGCTCAGTTACATCTTTCCAAGGGGCCTTTCCGCCCATCATTTCTGTGCTCTGGGTTTCTATGGTATGACATTGTTTTTAATTAGATTGCAGACAACGTCTCCTTCTCTGGATAATGTCTCAGCATCCAACATAACATCTTCAGCAGTTTTCAGAAGTGAGCTTATATGACATACTTACTTTCACAGTTGTAAACAAATATAAATGATTTGTTGAGAAATATATAGCCATTGCAGTGTAAGTACGAATTTCTTTTATTTTTTCCAAGTCTAAACTGTTAACCTTGCTATGTGAATCTCCTGCTAGCCTTCCTGAATATCACCTTGGATAGATTCTATAGCTTTCTAGTCATTTTCACTTAGCTTAGTTTAGTGTGGTTTAAAACTTCACTCTCCTGTCTGAGTCAAGGCTCCCTCCTCCTGGAGTGTGGGATAGGGCTGAACTGGAGTTTGTTGTAAGGCAGAGGTCTGGCTTGCCTCAGAGATACCTTCTTGCTTTACTCTTTGAGGTTATACTCCTTTCGTTGGGGAGAGGTGGGCAGAATGAAGGAATAAGGAAGCAGAGCTCTTGCTGTGCAACTGGTTTCACATTGGTGATGCTGGAAGGTGCCTCTGCTGTCAGTGTCATCTGTCATAGCTCTCTTGGTCCTGGTGGCTTTTGTAAATGTGGAGTGATGCCCACATTGGGGTTGTGGATGGTTTTTGGGGGGAGGTAATGGTCAGATTTATGCCTGTGCCCTCTATTTTCAAGGACCCCTTCATTTTGGGGAAGTCAGATCTTTTCTTCAATTCTGTATCTCCCTTCTTTGGATGGGTGTCCCATCACAGGAATCCATGAGAACCTTCAAGGTCCTCTCGAGTGCGTTCTGAGAGGCTGAGAGAATAAGAAACATGGTTTCTCTTTTGTTCTTCAAAGCATACTGTATCATAGTCTCTTTAAGCCATGATGGTTGGCCACTTCAGTGGGCTTTCCATCTGCAGAAATCTTTCAGGAAAGGGTCACATATTCCTGCAACTTTAAGGGTTATATTATCCCTCATCTTGCTTAACTTCATGACAGACCTGCCAGTTCTTTGTCCCTAGGAAGCCTTTAGCCAGAGTGGATATAAGGACTTTCCGGTACCTCTGAAGGAGTTTCTTGGAGCTTCTCCCACTTAGTGCCAGCAAGGGAAAAGCACAGGGAGAGGAGGGACTGGCCTCTCCCCACAGGCTCTGTACTCCCCAAAGCTTGTAAGGATTGTCAAGCTTCAGTATACTTGGTTGAATATTTAAATATTTGCTAAATCATATTCCAACAGGTGGGTATGGGGAAAGATTGTGGGAATTTTAGATAGAGAAACTAAAATAAAACCTAAGGTAAAAAATCATAGGACAGGTTTGGACATAAAGAAAAAGTCCAGTTTGTTGTGGCGTAGGCAAGTAAATTGCAGAAAGGAGAAAAATTTGGGACATAGTACAAATGGCCTTGAATGCTAGGTGGAAGAGCTTCAAATTAATTTGATTTAGGAAGGGGTTTGAAGCCATTAAATGGTATTAACTAGGAGAGGAATATAATTATGATTTTGTTTACAAGCTATCATTTTGTCAGTCATGAGCCTTTCTCTTAGCCTCCCTCCTTCCTGAATGTCTCTCCACGAATGTCAGCTGTAGCAGAACGGAC
>PVJI01026644.1:0-18771 GCA_004026765.1 Micronycteris hirsuta | reverse complement strand
CTTTATATCCCTGCATCCTTAGGGGTATCTCAAATGTGTTCATTGACTCTCTATTTTGCCTCCATTTGTCATTCATTTCAGATGTGTTTGAGCACCTTGCATCTACTAGATAGAACTCTATCTACTCCTTGAAAATGAGGACTTTCATATGTTCCTTCCACTGATCTATTCTGAAACAACTCTGATTCTCTGTTCAAATCTCCCACTTCAGCCCAGAGGTTTCAAGAAAGAGGTGACAAAAATGGAATTGAGTACCTTTTCATCTTTACTGGGCCAAGGCTATCCTGTCTTCTGCAAATCTGGGGATAATACACAACTTCTTTAAAGCTCTGTGTCATCTTTCATCATCTAGTCAGGCTAGTAGTTGATGTACTCTACCTCAGACAATCCCTTATAAAAATTAGAATCTTCACCTTTTTCTGGCTTCTCTGTTTTAATAAGGCTCACACTCAGGTCTGGGTTGTGATAGAAAACCTACCCTTCCTCAGTCTCTGTCTTCAGTAACTGACCCTTTTCCAGTTGTCTTTGATTGATTCAGATCAATGCATCCAACTAGAAGCCTGGGAGCAAGTTGCCCTACCATTTTATCACCCATTTCCAACTCTAGATTACAGTTTTGCCTCAGTGATGACTCTGCCATACTTGTAAATCTATATATTACTTTAGGTAACAAAACCAATGCATATCAATGGTAAACAACATTTAACGGTATTAAACAAGCTTTAAAAAGTTACTTTGTACATATACTCAGTTAATACAAATAATATATAAAATTATTCAATACCAAAAAAAACCCAAAAGTATAATCTAAAATAATACTGGGCTGACTTCTTTGCAAATAGACTGGAGCAATTCATGACCATGCAGCAATTACACCTTAAGGTAGATCACAGTGTTACTGGCTGAGCATGCTTTGCTCAGATCTCAAGCAAGCTACAAAATTAGTTAAGTTGATAAGTAAAGCCTATTTATGATGAAAAGGGTATAAGCTTGGCATAGTTAAAAACGTAGCACACATGTCTTCATACTGAAGAACAGTAGAATCTGCTATGTGTTTATCCGTGTTTTAAGAGAAGCTGCTTCACGACTCCACCATCCTCACAGCCAGCCAGTGGTCCAGGGTCGCGCCTCAGGCTACGAAACGAGCAGTCTCTACAGATGACTCAAAAGCTACCAATGTTAAGTGGATTGATGGTGACCAGCAGATTAATGAAATTATTTCTCAGGGACTTTGAATTTATGACTGAGAGAGAGAGCCAGCAGATTTTAGAAAAGACAGAAAGACAAAAACAAAAACCGTGTAAAAAAAAAAAAGAAGAGAAGTTTGTGATGATGGCCAGTGAGGAGTCAAGCCACTACTGAGGCAGAGCTAGAAGATGGCGTGCTGGGGGTGGGAAGCTGACACACGACGCACACAGTGCCAGGCACCGCTCCCAGTGCTCACCGTGTAGTGACTGATTTATTGTTCACGACACATGAGAAAGATACTGTTTTTTGTCTGCATTTTACAGCAATGGTGGTACCTACCCAACCAACATCTTAGAACCGAGAATGGGCTCAGGGCACAGGCTCTGGGACAGACGGCCAAGGTTTGAATACTGGCTCTGTTGTTATGAGGACCAAATGGGTCAGTACTTGCAAATGTGATTAAACTATTGGTTGGCACATAGTCATCACTATAGAAACATACAGCAATTACAAAAGCATAAGTAAACATGTAAAAATGTGAAGTTAAGGAGTCTAAATCTGTTATTAGTCAGTGTTCTGCAGAGAAACAGAACCAATAGGCTATATAGAAATATATATACAGAGAGAGAGAGAGAGGGAGAGAGATTTACTATAGGAATTGGCTCATGATGTATGGAGGCCAAACATAATCTTTAGTTAGCAAAGTGGAGAACAAGGAAAGCTGGTGGTATACTTCAGTTCAACTCCAAAGGCCTGAGAACCAGGTGGGTGGATGGTGTATCTCCCAGTCCCAAGACCAAAGGCACAAGAGCCAGAAAGGGTTGTTGGTGAAACTCTCAGAGTCTGAAGGCCCAAGAACCAGGAGCTCCAATATCCAAGAGAAGGAAAATGCGTACCCCAGCTCAAGGAGAGAAAGAATTTGCACTTCTTCCACCTTTTTGTTCTAATGCAAGCCCTCAGCAGATCAAATGATGCCTATCCACAGCAGTGAGGGGGATCTTCTTTATTCAGTCTACTGATTCAAATGCTAACCTCTTCCTGAAACACTCTCATCGTACATCCAGAAATGTTTTACCCGATATCAGAGCATCCCTTAACCCAGTCAAGTTGACATGTAAAATTAAGTGTCACAGACTCCAGACTACTATTGCATACTCTTAATCATTATGGCTATGTTGAGGGTAAAAGGAGACATTGACAAACTAACAATGGAACGTTGAAATAAAAGGTAAACAATTAAAAAGACGGTATTTTTATCCCTTGAGTTTGAACCTATTAAAACCTGTTTTAATTTTGTATGAATTTAATGTGGTTTGTACATATATACAAATGGACAGATATGCTCTAGAAATCTGATGTATACTTGAGTAGTTAATATCTGATAACCAAGGAGTTAAATGAAATCTGGCCATTTTTTTTACTCATCTGGCTGTTTAATGAGAGGAAGAAGGGAAAGGCAGTTTGGCAGTTTCTGTAACCTAATGTCTGGGAGTGTTTCCACAAGCCATCAGTTTGCTTTGGCTTATTTCACATTCACCTATCAGTAAGAAAAAAAAAAAATTTCCAAAATTTATTTCTAAAAATGTCTTTCTTCTTTATGCTGGATGTAAAAATGATTCTCCAGTGTATCAGATTCCACTCTTTCATTAGGTAGCAAACAATCAATATTGGTAAATAAAAATGTTTTAAATGCCTTCAAAATTATCAAAAGTTTAATGTACATACGTGTATCATAGGCTTGACAAGTGAAAATAGGACCAGGATGTTTATTCTTTTAATCAAGACATATTCTGTAAGAATTATTCTTGGGGGGGAAAAGGCTTTAAAATTATTAATATACTTCTTTTTAAAAAATCATCATTATTAAGCATTTCCCTTCTACCTAATAATTAATAATCAAAAGTACTTGAAATTGGAATTTTTGAATCTTAGCGTTTATATTTAAAAGTTTGTCAAATTGAGATACTGATAAATTACTATTGAGGAAATATCGTAACCATTCCTAATGATTGTAGTACAGAGATATTAACAGAAAAGCTGTTAGAAAGAAAGACAATAAGTAGTGACAATATATAAAATTAATACTAAACACAATTTCTCAAGTTAAAAGAAAGTTTGGGTTTAAATACAGAGATCTGCAAAATGGCTCCATTTTTCTCAATTCTGTGAATAATTAGGATATAGAAAAGACTGTTCTTGAACTGAGCAGGCATTGGTGTCAAATTGCCCAGGATTAACAGTATTATGTCTCCAGCAATTGGAATAAATCTGTGACAGCAAAGCCAAGCTATTTTTTTCTCCTACTTCACGGACATATAGGTACTTGCTCAGGTCTTCAGCTGCGATGTATCTGTAAGCACAAGTCAGTAAGCCAAAGTGCACAAAATTCAGCTATGCCCCAGTCTAGAACTATGGAAAATAGAATTGTTTCTTTGTATTCCTGACCCTACTGAGATAAGAGAGGGCTCAATTTCAATGACACTTTACTTAATTTCCATGTGTTTCACCAGAGCTTGGAGCAGGGTTAGATATTGTTTTATCTAATGCCAAATGTATGTATCCTTTCTTCTACACCAGCTGATTGTTAGGGTTCAAAAATAAATCATCTTTTATTTAATATGAAATTTAAAAAAGAAAAGATTATTTCTGTAGTTTTCTTTTTTCCCACTAATTTATTTTAAGACAGAACAAATGAAATGGTGCATACAATTTAGACTTTAAGAAAACATCTCCAATAAGGAATGTTTTATAAAGATCAGGAATTCTCTACAGGAGTAGAAACATAATGAGATGTTATTTCTGGACATGAACTGGAAGAAGACAAATTATAAGACAGTACTGTAAAACTGTTGATATCACTTTCCAACCCAAGTTTTGTTCCCTGTATGATTTAAATAAACCTGAAAAGTCAAGGCTATATTAATCTTGAGTTTATGTGAACTGGATAGAAAGAAAATTACCCTCATGATTAGTGGACATTTGGTCCCATCCAAAATGTGCACACGTAGAAAGCGTCCCTGGTTCAAATAGCCCATAACATTCATTTTTACTTCTGGTTTACAGGGTTAATACATGAAGGGTGCAATTATGGTCCAATAGTTGTGTTGTGGCTGTATCGCCAATAATAACCCTCCTCGTCATGGTAGCCTACCTGGCAATGGCACATGATCAAGGACATTCTGGTGAGGACAAAATAGTTCGGTGGCTATTTTGGATAGAACTCAATGTCCTGCAAGGACCCTCAGCTATTTATCAGTGTGAACTGATCTGTAAACAAATATTGTACAAGTATATACATTCATAAGATTATAATAAAAGATTTATGCTTATTACAAATATCATACAAAAAATGCCAAATGTTAACTGTCAAATGCCCAGTTCCCATGTTTCGACTGACTCACATTCGTTAGAGAGGAGTCCAAGTGCTATACAGAATAGAAGTCATACTGCTCGTGATACGAGGTGAATTTGGAGATCTAGCACACATGATCGGCTTAAAAAAGGTTAGATTTTGGGCTTCAAACACTATATCAGGGTGCTGCTGGCATTAACTCTCAAGCAGGAATAAAACAACCTGCCAACAGAATTTTTGCCTAAAAACAAACACATCTGATTGAAACAGGAGGTTGTAAATAATTTGTTATTCAAATTGAACTGAATTAAACCAGGAAAATGAATCACTTATTTCTGTGATGAGGCATGTGGTGCCTGAGCTGGTCCCTGCCAGCTTGTGAGAAGTGATTATTAAATTTTCAGGAGTTTTGTGAACTTGTTCTTAAACACAATTATTATTATAAATTAAATTATATAAATATATAATTCAGTGAGTTTTGTATATATTAAATACTCAAACCTCATCACTTCCTAATTATTTTAGTATATCTTATAGTTATCTTTGCTTTTGATGTGATTTATTTTTTTAATTACTTTATTGTTCTTCAATTACAGTTGTTTGCTTTTGATATGATTTATCTCTCTTGATTCAAGAGGGGGAAATATTGTATTATAGTGTACCCCCCATGTCTCTTCCCAATTTTGTGTTCTTTGAACTCAGTCATCAAAGAATATTTACACCACAGCACCCGGCAAACACTACAAATCAAGGATTAATTGATTGTTTTATTTGTCTAAACTTACTGATGGACAAAATGTTAATAGAGAAACCTTAAAATATATCATGGCCATATCTGTTACATTGTGAATAGCACAAAATACTGAGATAATATTCTCCCAGTGTTTGAAACTATTATCTGATTTAGCCAAAAAGTTGGTCGTGTCATTGACCACTAAGTAAAGTTCCAACATATGCCTTTGTAGTTTCATTTTGTTTTACTCTTAAATGCAAATGAAAATATCAACCAATAGTCATGCTGGAAATACAATCATCCATCAGTTCTCTATGGATACACGAATTTGACAAAACCAAACAAAGCATTATGTGAGAATCAATTAGCTATATGTAACATAAAATAAAGAATATTATATACTTTATTGTTATTTGTAAATTGTATATACCATCTCTTATATCTGTAAAATTTATAGTAAATTTATGTATGCCCAATGATGCACTATTTTTTTGTTTTTTTTAGAGACACCGGTTGTTACATTTTTACCAGGAAAACAGAGCAATTTTTTTCACTATCTTGGCCTAAAGTAGGTGGGTGAGTAGTTTTTCAAAGTGGGCTCTGGACCTGTGTGGAGCAGCTGGATTTGCTGGAAGTGAACAGCTCTTCCTGAGTGCACCACAAGCCCCTGGCGGTCTGCTGCTAGGGAGAGGAACCTTCTCTGTCAGAACCGTACCCATATTTGATCACATAGGAACATTCATAATAAACTGAGGAAAACAATTAGCAGATTAGGTAATGGTTCTGATTAAATCATCTCTCCCAATAGAAGAGATTAGGAAATTTCAAAGGCAGTTACAGTGTAGTCGTGTTCCTTCCATGTTTCAGCTCTGCCATTCTCCATATGTTGGTTTTTGTCTTGAAAATGATTGAAGTACCTGCAACCATCATATCCTCATACAGAAACATGCAACAGCAGAAGAACACAAGCCCTTTCCTTGCTTTACCTATTAAAGGCAAGGAAAGCTCTTCCAGTAAACTAGCACCAGACTTTCTCTCATGTTGCGTCATATCACGTGCACACTCCTAACTAAATCCACTGACAAGAGCACTGAATTACCTTGACTGATTCCCTTTGTGTCTCAAACTCCCCTGAAACACAAAGCATCCTGACACCTAAATAGAAATGAAGTTAAAAGAAGAAATTCAGGTTGGTAACCAATGTTATCTATCAAAGGAATATTCTCACTTTAAGAAAACTATTTCTGAGCCTTCGGGTAGAGGGGAGGTTAAGGGAAAAGGGAGTCTAAGCTTTTGTAAGGAACTATTAAATGTATCTATTGAGTATTTTCTACCTATCATACTTTTTCCAAGATGTTGGGAATATAAAGGTAGAAGATCCAACTTTTCATTCAAAGTACTCGTCATTTTTATTAAATGGACAAGTAAATGAAAGATTACGTACATTGTGATAAGAACTCTAATAGATACGTCCTTAGCTGGGTCATCTCAATATTGTGAATTGAAATAAAAATGAAATATGTGACATTAGCAAACATGAAGTTTTTAAAATATCCCATGTATTACATATATTCTGATAGTGGGCCTCAAAAGACGAGAACCCCAAACTAGATTCATATCCTCGTTCTTCTCATAACTTTGTGTATAACATGGAGCAAATTCTTTAAGTGTTTGGTAACTCACATTCTTCATCTTTAAAAGTGAATTTACAAGTTAGACTAAATTAGAAGTAAACAAAAAAAGCAGCAATATATGTATAAGATGATATCTTGTGGGGCCACAATGAATGAAAGCTATTTTACAATAATGGAAGTTTTTCTGCCTCCCACCAACAGAAAAGTTACATAAATCTTACAGCAAAGAACAATTTAAAGCTAAATTGGAATACTTTCATTAGATTAAGCTGAAATTAAGGTTCTCAACAGAAAAGAAAGCATATCTGGAAATTAAAACCAAGAATAGGAGAGAAATTTTGTCAGAGAATGCTCCATTTTATCAACATACTTTCATCTTACTAAGATTTCAGTTGTTCCATCAACAAATATGTATTGTGTGAGTTGCTATTCAGATATTTACTGTATTCTCTCAGTCACCAAGACTGTCAAAAGGTCATGGCCTAGGGGGAGAAGAAAAATTCCTAATAGTATGTAAAATGATTATTCGAATGAACATGAATGAATGAATTTCCTGGTGGTGGCACACTTCTGCCACCTTATGGCTACAACTCAAAATTACAGGATCAGCTTTCTAAGAAGAAAACCAGAAATTTCTTCTTTCCTGTTTTCTTCCTTTCTCCATTCATCTACCACATCTTGCAAGCATCATGCACAGCATTGTGCTAGATTCTGGGAATGCAAATAATTTTCATCACGGTCTCAGCTGTCAAAAAATTACTATTAATAAAAGAAACACATATATAACCAAATGCAACATATTAAAATCTGTGTGTGCAGCATGGTATAGGAGCTCATTAGAGGTAAATACAGTATTTTTAAAAACGTTAATGACTGTTCATAATAAATAAAATTTTAAAAACATTATCTATTTCTATGCTTAATTTAAGGAGAAGAAAGTATACCTCTTTGAATATGCTTTATCTGCTTCAATAAAATCACTGAACCGTAATTAGAAAATTACCACAACTATTATCTCTTCTAGGGATTCAGTACCAAGCACCACTGCCTAAATCATTCAAATCACAGAGTTGTCTATCAAAATCTAGTTATTCCTCAGAGATTAAGAATTCACAACAACTTAACAGCCCTTGGTAGCCTATGTTAGTATTTGATCTATCTTCCCAGAAGATATTTTTCCCCACGTGAATTCTTTCTTAAAAACAAATACCATTCATTTGTTTTTAAGTCCACATCTTGGAAGGTGAAGAACAGGTGAGCAAGAGAATGTCATTTTATAAATAGCTTTTTTTGTATTCAAAGAGAGTTTTTAATTTACCTGATACTACTTATTTTTCTAGAATAAATAATGCCAATTCCTTTATATTATTAGCCTAAAAACAATTTTCCTACCCCTCCACCAAGTTAAATGTTCTCTAGACTTTTTTCTTATTTCTGAATTATACATTTCTGAAATGTATAATTTAAATTGGACACAATGTTCAAATTAAAGTCTCTTTAAAATATTTTTAAGAAAAACAGTGTTTTATAAGGAAAAGCAGAATCACTATTTTGGGGAAAATATTAAAATATATACACATTTTGAATGTTAGAATAATTGTTCTGATGTTCATATTGATTATTTTAAAATCTAAGGCAGCCCTGGCTGGTGCAGCTCAGTGGATTGAGCGCGGGCTGGGAACCAGAGGGTCCCGGTTCGATTCCCAGTTAGGGCACATGCCTGGGTTGTGGGCCGGGTCCCCAGTGAGGGCCATGTGAGAGGCAACCATACATTGCTGTGTCTCTCCCTCTCTGTCTCCCTGCCTTCCCCTCTCTCTAAAAGTAAATAAATAAATTTTTAAAAAAATCTAAGGCAGAAAGGTGTTTGTAAAGTTATTCCTTTATGATAAATACTTTAAAGCACACTGAGAGGTTACTGTGAATTTCTAAGTATCAATCAATGGGAAATGAATATCATGTGCCTTATCATACACTAGTTTACAAGAAAATAAAATTCTAAAAAGTTTCTTAAATAATTGGTAATATCAACTTATAACTTCTCTGTGAACTGATTTCAAGTGTTGATACACTTCAATTTTGACTTGGCATAGAACCCTAACAATTTTTAATTCTAAATCCTGCCTGATTATTAGTCTGTCTCCAGTGTGTTTAATTTTCTGTGATAGATTTATTGCCAAAGAGCAACAAACCTTTGGAAAGTTCCTAAAGGAATAGAAAGTCTGGGCAGGCAACATTTATCCATCTATTTATATAAAACCTTTACTCACGCACAAACGTGGTGTAGTTAACACAAACAAATAAAATTAAAGAATTAAAACCAAAAACTATTAGAAGAGAAAGTCAAGACTCAAAAAGAATTCTAACATCTCAGCCATAACAGAATAAGTTAAACTGGGCTTCACCTTTGTATTTAAGCTCTTTGATAAACAAAGCAAAAGGAGAAAACTATGGCCAGCTATCTAACTACACCTCAGGAAGTCATTTTCGTTAATAGAAGTGAATTGTTACAAGAATGCCTTACATAGTACTTTAAAGATGACAACCCTCTATGTCTGTGTGGAAAATAACCTCAAACTAGTCAAAAAGCAAATAGAGTAACAGACTTTCGCGAGATGCCAGCATCCGTTAACATGGAAGCGCAGCCCCAGGAGTGTGCTCTCTGGCGGTCAGAACCTGGCTTCCACAGGTGGGAAGATCATCTTGAATCAACAAAAACAAGCACACTTAGTATTTGAAATGCTTGAACCTATTAATAAATATAATTTTACTGAATGTTCTCTTATTTCTGACAAACTCATTTGTTTTCTTTTTAGTATTTTTGTAACTAGAAAAATAGAATTATTTCTTTATCCTTTCAGGCTTACACAAAGAGAACATTATTTATCTCAAATCTCTCTCTTTGGTGGGTGCACTGCAAGAAATTGCTGGATACTTGTGTAACTAAAGATATTTCTTATCTGGTATGAGATAAGAGAACAAGAGATAAAACCCTCTTGTCACTTTCAACTTAAACTGGCTTTCAGCAAAAGTCCTTCCACATTAAAGAGCAGATAATGCCAGTATCCCTTACCGTATTTTATGCCCCACAAAGACTAATAAAAACAGAATTATCTTCATTTGTTTATAGAAGTAGGTGACTCAAATCAGAATGCCTCAAAGATAAAACACTTTATAATAAAACCCAGGTCAAGGGCAGACATTCTTCAGAAAGCGAGCAGCTACCTTTTCAAACCATTGGTTCGGGCTGAGTTGGGTACCACTAGCTAGAAGGCTGTCCAAGAGAACCTGCTAATGTGACATTCTAGAAGTGAGTCCACTAGTTCTCACTTATTCCAGCTAATCCTGAAACACTGCTTTGTGAAGGTGGCTGCAGTATAGCCAATGCGCTGTGTGGCCACCCAATAAATGCAGAGATAGTTCAATGCCCAAATGATTTTATACACTGACACACACACACACCCCTACCTTCACTATTGTTATCATTCCTGTCTTACCATCTCCAAGAGACACAGATAATTTAGCATAATTCCATGCATGCAAAATAGAAAAGCTTGTTATATTCGTCCTTCTGGACCCATATATTAAAACGTGAGGGCAGATTTCAAAAGCAATGAGATAGTGTACTCCCGATTATCATGCATACATTTTTACGGCTAAAAACTAAATTTCCTGCCCACATTTTAATATTTAAAAGTACCTAGGGTTATCCAGAACAGCTAACACTAAATGAAAAGAAAAGAATGAAGTTGGAGTTCTGGCACTACAAAGCTACAGTAATCAAGACTCTGTGGTATTGGCAAAAGAATAGACAAATAGATCAATGGAACAGAATAGAGAAACCATAAATAGACCCCAATAAATACAGTCAACTTATCTTTGACAAAGAAGCAAAGGCAATACAATGAAGAACAGACAATCTTTTAACAAATGGTTGGGGAACTACTCTGGATAGCTACATGCCAGGAAAAAAAATGTAGACACAGACCCTACACCCTTCACAAAACTTAACTCAAAATGCATTATAGACTTAAATGAAAAATGCAAAATTATGAAACTCCTAGACAATAATGTAAGAGAAAACCTAGACGACCTTGAGTTTGGCAATGACATTTTAGATTTCTCACCAAAGGCATGATTCATGAAAACAAAGAATAAGCTGGACTACATTACAAATAAAATTTTCTGGCTTTGCCAAAGTCACTACCAAGAATGTAAAGACAAATCACAGACTGGGAGAAAGTATTTGCAAAGGATATATATGATAAAGAACTCTTCACCAAAATATACAAAATACTCTTAAAACTCAACAATTAAAAAAAACTAAAAAGTGGGTCAATGACCTTTAGTGACCTTTCCAAAGAAGACAGACAGATGGTACATAAGCATCATATATCATCAGGGAAATACAAATTAAAATAATAATTACATTTCACCACACACCTATCAGAATAACCAAAATTCAAAACACTGACAGCAGCAAATATTTGAGAAGACGTGAAGCATGAGAAAGTGTCGTCCATTGCTGATGGGAATGCAAATGGTACAAAACCTTTGGGAGACGGTTTGGTAACTTCTTACAAAACTAAACATATTCTTACCCTAGCACTTCTTGGAATTTACCCCAAGGGTATTCAAAACTTGTATCAACCAAAACCTGCACACAGATGGTTATAGCAGTTTATGCATAATTTCCAAACCTTGGAAGCAACCATGATTTCCCTCAATAGGTAAATGAATAAATAGCCTGTGTTACACCCAGAAAAGGAAGCATTATTCAGGGATAAAAAGAAATGAGCGATCAAGCCATGAAAAGACATGAAGAAAACTTAAGTGTATGTTGTTAAGGTAAAGAAGCCACTCTGCAAACATAACGCACTGTGTGATTGCAACTATGTGGCATCTGGAAAAGACAAACTATGGTGACAGGAAAAAGATCAGGGGTTACGGGAGAAAAGGATGAATAGGTGGAGCATGGAGGAATTTTAGGGCAATGAAAATACTCTGTATGATACTATAGTAATGGATATATGTCATTATACGTTTGCCCAAGCCCATAAAATGCACAGCACCAAGAGTGAATCCGAACATAACTATGGGTTTTGAGATACGCTATTATGTCAAGGTAGATTCACCAATGGTAACAAATTCCCCATTCTGGTGGTTGACGTTGAAAGTGGGGGAAGCTATCTGGGGCCACTGGTGTAAAAAAAATCCCTGTATTTTCTTTTCAACTTTGCTGTGAATCTAAAAATGCTCTAAAACAAGTTTTTTTTAAAAAAAGTACCTAAGATTTACCCCCAACCAGAGTCAGATTTGCAGTAAGGCTACCGTAACCATGGAGAAAATATCCTAAAATTACATTACTGAAAATGTAAAAAAAAAATGTGTTGGCTTGATTAATAAAGTTTAACTATCTTTTAAAAGACAAGCTACATTTCTTATGAATATTTTACATGTATTCTTATGGTAATGCTCTTGCTATGTAATAACATTTAACTAACTTTGATAATAGTATGCTAATGTGTTTGTATACTCACTATTTGTTTACCAAAGACGTGGTTGCATATGTTACACATGCTATTTCATTTAAATCTCATAATAATCTTTAAGCGAAGTGTGCAGACTCTTGCTCCCTGCAGAGTATGATGCCCTTTGTTCTGGCGAAAGATCTTTCACTTACAATAATACACTTGAAGTTCACTTACATTTTCTGTTTTTACTTTTGTTTTACAGATATAGAAAGTGCTTAAAACTTTTGAGTAAATTCTCTTTAAATCTTGCTTGTTGAAGTTAATTCGATATTTTTTCTAATTTAAAAAAATCTCTTAATCAGTTTCTTTCAAGAACCCTCTTTCTTAACAACCTCCCAGCTCACTTAGAATAAAAACCAAAGTGCTGATTATGACCTCTCAGAGGTCGTAAGACATAGACATAGTCTGCTGCCTCATTAGCTTTTTAGATCTTTAAAGATCTTTGTGTATATATGTGGGTTTCCGTGTACTTTATTCTTTTTTTCCATTTTTATTGAATTTATTGGGGTGACACCGGTTAACAAAATTATACTGGTTTCAGGTGCACAAATCCACAACACATCGTCTGTGCACTGTGTTGTGTGGTCACCGCCCCCAGTCAAGCCTCCTTCCGTCACCGTTTACCCCCATCCCCTCCTCTGCCTCCTCCGTCTCCTCTCCCTGGCAATCGCCACACTGTTGTCCCTGTCTGTTTAAGTTCTTCTCTTTTTTTCCTCTTTTGCTCAATCATTCAGATAAAATCCCTCCTCTGGGCCTTTATATTTGCTGTTTCCTTTTCCAGGACTAATTTTTTCCCAGATATTAACAGGACTTGCTCATTTACATCCTGAAGGTCTTTAACAAAAAATCATCTCAGTTATCTCTATCCTGGCTATTCTACCAAAAATTAACCCACTCAAACACGTTATCTCCTGGATATTTTTTTATCCATAACATTTATCATTGGTTAACTTAATATATTTCCTTATTTATCTTGTTTATTCTTTGCCTCTTTCTCTAGAATGTCCAAGAGTATTTGGCACAAGTTAGGTGCTTATTAAACATTTTTGAGTAAATTATCTCAATAGCACCCAATATACTGTTTAAGAGGGAACAATTAAAATAAGGAACAATAAAATGATACCAATTTTTATCACTATTTAATATTCTAGATGTTCTACATGTGCTATATTATAAAACAATGGCATACGACAATTAGAAGGAAGAAGATAAAATCTGTTTTTAGATGGTTATGATCATCTTAATATACAACCTATAATTTTTGTATAACCTACAAGAGTAGAATTGAAAAAAAAACTATTAAAGTTAATTAGGGAATTCAATAGGTTGGCCAACTACATATATATGTATACATATACAAACATATGCAATATGTAACATGCATATATGTATCTCATATCTAGCTATAGTCTAGAATAAAATAAAAAGTTATAATATCAATATATCTTATTGAGAACAGCATCAAAGATACATAATGTGTTAGATAAAAATGAAAATACATGTGGACTTAAAATGAAGAAAACTATGGAAACAGTGAGAAACTAAAGAAAGCATTGATAGACTGATGAAAAATCCATTTATTAAGATGGTATTATGTTCAAATTAGTTCAGTATTAATTTTTACCAAAATAAGGTCCAGACAAATTATGCTATGAAAAATTTAAAGATAAAACCAAAATAACTAGAGAAGATATTAGGTTGATTATTTCTCCGAAATTAAAATAAGGGTAGCTATTCTCATCATGAAAAGAAAAAAAGAAACTACAAAGGCAATTCTTGATGCATTGAAACTATATTTTTAAGCTTTCTATTTAAAAATCATGTTAAGCAAAATAAAGACAAGCAGCAAACTAGGAAATAATATTTGTTGACATTGGGAAAGCCTAAGTGTGAATATTCTTACTGTGGAAATGGACTTGGAAAACAATCAGAAAAATATGTTTACCTCCTATGCCAAGGGAAACAGACATTCACAGAAAAAATTAAAAGATTCCAATAACATATAACAAACCTTTTGCCCTCGACAGTAACAAAGAAATGCGAATGAAATACCCAGCGTCACTGTACTTATATTGCAAAGAGCCCCCGTGCACCCTCTGTGCAAATACGCAGCACGGCTACTTTGGGGAGACAATCTGGCAAAGGGTTCAAAACCTTGTATGAGTTTATGGAATTTATCCCAGGGATTCACTTTGAAAAATGTGTTTTAAGAAAATAATTGTAAGAATATAAAAATATTTTTACTATCTTTATCTAGAATTGTGAGGAAATGGAAACCATCTAAAACTTTGTATAAACATTTTATAGTATAAGTCTATATATTTTAAGGTCTACTCAGATGGAAAATTCTGATGATATAAAGTTGAATGAAAAAGTAGACTGTAATATGGTACTTATGTATAATCTTAATTTTGCATAATACAAATATACATTAAAGATCAGGTGCATACTTTTACATATTCTGTCTTCAGTTAGCATAAATATACTATTATTTTTGAAACAGAAGTCTATACACGTATACTATGAGTTGGGTTGGGAGAGAATGGGATTACAGTTGATGGCATCCTCCTTCCATCCTAAGAAATTACATTGTTAAGTGCTGTAGTCAAGAGGAGCAACTTAGGAGTCAAACCGCCAGGTTCAAATACCAATCAGCTTCCTATAAGCAATGTGAAGTTGAAGAATCCCCGATTGTCTCCATCTATTAAGTAGGTGGTAAAAATAGTCTTATTGAGTTAGAAGGACTAAAATAGTTTATACCTATAACATCCTTAGAAGCATCTTGAGGCAGAGTAAACACCACACGAGCGTTAGTTACCGTCGTCACCGCTAGCACGACTCTACCGAACTGACAGAACCCTCAGGCCGTCATTCATTCCAGTCCCCGATGTCCAGTCTCCACCTTGTGCTTTGAGTATTTTTATATTAAGAAGTGAGAATGTGTCATGAACATTATGCCACAGTGGTGAGTGTCGTATAAGTAAAATCAGATCAAACTGGCGGCTAAGGTTCAAATGCTCTGTGAAACCAAATTTGTCTCAAAGGAAGAATTTTTTAACAGCTGTCAGAATACGATGGAAGTTGAATGGGGGACTACTATTACCCGATTTCATAATATATGGTTCAACAGGCACGAAGTCAGTGATAAAATCAGGATTGTTGAAAGGTACAGCTCATTTAGAAATGTGTGCATACCAGAAGCAACAGCACAAACTAGTCTTGCGTGTGGTTCATTTGCCTGCTGAGGTTACTCTATGAATCCAACACACAATCTCTGGACTGGGAACGACTGAACCAACGATTCTCCCTTTGGGCGTGTTCCATTTCTTCTTTTGAACATACAATTCCAAAATGAACTATGGGTACTGATTTATTAAAAATTCCAGGTGGAATGTTAAAGCAATGAGGCAAAGTAATTTATTGAACTATTAATTTATGTTCTGTTCTCACTATATTTTTCCGTCCCCACATTTCCATAAGTTATCCAGGTCTCTCTGTTCCTTTTTCTTGGAAGAGGCTTGTGGTTGCAGGCCTCAAAACATTAACTGACTACAGATTCCTTTTCAGCTTTTATGTTTTGAAAACTAGATTTAAGGGATGAGGATATAATGATAGAGGATAACGAATAATAAGAATATTTTTGACAGGGGCAAGGACAAGCAAAAATAAGAGAAGCAATGTTGAGAGCCTCACAACTAAGCGTGATAGAAATTACTGTATCCTGAGAAAAGTGGGAACCCATTTCCTGTCCCTGGCCGCACCCCATTATGTGGCAGGATTTCAGGGCTGGGCTGCATATGGGGCGGTTGGACCTACCATGGGGAATTATGGGCTCAAAAAGATTCCGATGCCCACATTTGGGATAAAAGCAACAGAGACTATTAACCTCTGAGCTTCAACAAGCAGTGCACTGCTGCACTGCTACAGGGATGGACCGCGGGCTAGAGGGCTGCCTCCACTTTACCAGATTTTTGTGCAACACCGAGAAGGGAGGTTTCCCGATAATTAAATGGCTGAAATTGTATTTCCTATGAGCTCTAAGACAGACCTAATCATACGCACATATGTGTGTATGACATTTCCTGCCTGTCTGAATGTATAGGCATTGACTTATAACAGATAAAAGTATAATATCAATATGGTTGCATATGAGCAGAAATAAATATATGAACACTTATAGCAGTAACGCATACAGAAAGTTTCAAACTTTTACCTCCATGATTCCCAAGTTACTGTGAGACTGAGTGTGAGCTTATGTTGTGTCTTCAGATCAAACGTAGATAATAAAAATAGATTGCATTCTATTTTCCACTTTTAAAAAAATGATAGGTTTCTTTTCAAAGTCATGAGTTAAGTTGCCACATTGTGATTTTTTTTTAAGGAGCAGAGTTGAAATGAAATAATTCACAGCTTTCTTATTTTAGGAACTGTCTAGTGAAAGGAGTCATAATACTGAAATTTAGCATCCCTTTATTATCTATTGAGGAAGTTAAGTCCATTTTTTTACAAAAGACCATATGACAGCATTGTATTAATAAGGAACATAATTTTCTTTGCTATTCACCGAAGGAATGCTAATCATAATTAATGTACATGTAATGTGCATTTTCATAGGAGTGCGGCCATACATTAACATTAATTATAAGACTTCCAATTCCTTCAGCTATTAAAATACTTAGCAATTCCCTTTAAGCTCCAGCTTTCAAAGAATCACTCTAGTTCACTCCCATACTTTGAAAGGTGAATCTGGGATATGCCGGAGCTTGCAATCAGTAAGAGATAAAAGGAAATGCAAATTGTTTTTCCTAGTTTCTGTACTATCCCTGCATCTTATTAGAAAAATGATGCATAGTTTTCCTAGTCTGGCCCAAGTCTGACAGAGGAAGAGAACATTTTAACTCTGAAAATACTGTCTTAATGACTGGAACTGAGTAAGAATAAGACACTTGACCTCCATGAAGCAGTTTCTGTACTGAAAGCATCTCTGCAGAAAACATGTTTGAAATCCAGATTTTAAAGTTATTTCTGTAGTTGACTATTTTAGTACCTAAAATTTACTGTTCTAGTATAAATTAACAACTGTATTATTGAAAATCATCATTTCCTTAATGAGAGATTTAAGACCAAGTTCAAATACATAAGTTCAGTCTACCTAGGGCAGTCTTATCACCTTCATTTTTGGAACAAGCCATATCACCATTCATGGTGATTCAGATGCTAAGTCAGGTTGTTTTCTACAGCTGACAGTGCAAGAGCTATATGCTCGAGACAGATTCTCGTGTCCAAAGGCACGATCGGCTGTGTCAGTAAGGCAGGAGCACTGTCACAGCATATTACCACGCCTGTGACATGTCTTACTGACAACATCACAGTCACTTGATTTACATGGACTGGACTTAAAATAAATGAGTGGAATATTCCCCAAGGCATATAATCAATTGCATCTGTTGCAATCCTGGTATTTCCTTTGCCCTGTTTATACCATTACTGCCTCCGCCGAAGCAGTATTATCGTTAAGTGTTTCCATGACCGTATCCTGGCACCAGCTCACAGCACCGCTGCCCCACTACAAACACTTCCCGCCCCCAAGGACCGCAGCAGTATTAGCATTGCTCCGATACTGTATTGATTGTGATAAATGTTATGAGGGAAAAGAATATACATTTCTCATTGCATTTCTTTGTGTTCGATGAAATAACAGCAAACTGTTGTGGAGACGAAAACATCTGTTAACAATGGTGAAGTAATATTGCTGTACTGCAAAATAATGTAAAAATAAATTACTGGGTGTTTCTGAACAACATTCTCTGAAGTTTATAAAAATTGGAAGCATTGGGCTTTGTTGCAGTAAGATTAGGAAATATCAGACAGGAAAATGTGCTTTGCATTTAAACAACATATGGTGGAATCCGACAATATTTGTGCAAGGAGATGTATTCCTAGAAAATGACTATTTCTATGTCCACATAGTTTGATCAGTTTACCTTACTGATAGGATCTACTCATTTATATCCCCTGTACCTAGTTTTGGTATCCAAATGGATGGATATGTTTATGCCGAAAACAAGAGGGGTCAATATCAAAAGGGTAAAAAAAAGATAAAAGGAAAGCTATTATTCTGTAAAACTAAACAATGGAAATGAAGCCTATAAACTTCCTAAGTTCCATGGATGTTTGTTTTAATTTAAAAATAGTATCATATGCCTTATTATGTGTTTTAGTAGATACAATGGTTCATAAATAAAGACATGGGTTCACAAAGAAAATATTTTTCCTGATAAAATGAATTGTTATGCAAAACTATATAAGATTTTTCTAGTAAAAATGAAAAAA